>VZTL01030244.1:2127-43006 GCA_013400535.1 Scopus umbretta
AGCGAGAGGCTGGAATGATGCCGTTATCTGAGGGTCCCGGTACCCTGGAGCTGGCTGTGTTTTGATTTGAAAAATATGAATGAGTTACTCCAGGGGCAGGCTGGAGGTTATTGTCTAGCAATACAGAGCATTAATAGAATGACTGCCTCCTAACTGAACCCGTATCTGCTCCCCTGATGGATAAACCTAATCTAAAAGAACCAGCTGCCTGACTACCATGGCATGGGACCACTGATCCATCTGTTACTGTCAGTCCAGTCCAGACCTCTGTTGGCTACAGCTGCCCATTGGATCATATAGGTGACACAGACGTATTTATAACAATGAGGGGGAAAGCTGCTCCTTATATTTAGAAAACACACATTTGTGATTTGAAACTGCTGCTTAGTGTCCCTAGACATCATTTTCTTTACTACTGAGCAAACATGATAGCTCAAAGGATTAGGTTTTAGGTCTGCAGTGGTTGCTTTCCAGTTAGTGTAAATTTATGTCTCTTCTACAGGTCAAAAGGACCAGGCTGACATTTCTTGCCCCTTTCAGAAGACTTCAGTGTTTATTAAGGGACAACTTTTATAAGCTAATATTAAAACTGAGCTCAGACTTGCAGCCAAGCACAGAATAGGTATTGCTTCCTGAAACTCAGTCATTTTACATCATATTGACAGGGGAATCATGCTAAGGGCTACAGATGACTAGGGGCTTGATAAGTGAGCTTATACAAGTTCATGCAATGGGGATTACAAGCATGAATATGCCTCATGTTCCAGGTTTTCAGAGGCAGCATTACTTCATCAATAAATTAAAATATTGTCAAAATTACATCATGATCTGCGATGTTTATTATATTAAATATAATACTGGGGTACAATATAGAGAAGAATAAACTTTGGGTGGAGGGGGGAAGAAGCTATAAGCAAAGAACATGTTTTGTGGTTTTTTGTATTTGTGTCCATCAACTACATAAGCTTGTTGTAGAATACTCTTGAATACAACAGCGCGCTGCCTTTTCTACGTTTGTTTTGCTTTCATCACCTGCATGGATGTACGAAAGAGGAGAAACACCTCAATGAGAAGAATTCCAGTGCAAAGGGGGACAGGAACAGGTAGCTCTATTCAGTTCTGTGCCACATCCTTGTATCAAATTCAGCCTTGACCACATTCATTTTAGTAAGCGGACTCTGCTTTGTCATCTGTTTGTTATCAGCATGGCAGGATGTTCTCAAAGCAACTTAATACCAGGTCAGGATGGTAGAAAATGCTGGGGGGTTTCACCTGGGCCAGATGCCATGACCCTTCTGCTTACTGGAAGTGTTGTGCTCTGTGAGGATGATGCAACCCAGCACAAGAAAAAGGAACTAGGAAAGCGTCTTGGCTGATAGGCAAAATCTGTGTTTCGTGGTCACTGTATGCTCTGCAGAGCCTCACGATGGCACAAGGGATCTGTGTTCCCTCCCTTCTCATGGGAACACGATGAGGCAGGAACCATTTGTCTCTTCCTATAAAAGCAACTACATGCACCTGACAGACAAGACTACCCTACTTGTGATCATGCACCCACACATCCATATAGTAAATAACCTAGTAAGCAGTGGGCAGATGTTGCCTGTATTTGGGATGATCCTACTGTGTTAGCATGTAGTCAACATGTGTCTCCAGGCAGTGGCTTACTCCATCCACCCTACCACCCTCAGGGGAGTTATTTCTGGAGGATGACCAGGCACGGTCCTAAGTTCTCGCTGGTACAGAAAATCTTCAGACCTTGCCTGAATAGGTTTGTGGCATAAGCCACAGAGACCTAAACATACCTTCAAGCCAACCTGGGTTTTCATCAGAAATTCTCTCTGTTGCTTCTCTGAGTTGAAATAAGCTCTCCTCCCTGTCCCCCATCAAAGATTACAATTCATGAAGCAGAAAAGGCCAGGTACTCAAGCACTGGCAGAGTTCTTTTAAATTATGTTTCTAGTTTATCATCCTTTTATGTGTCAAAGTTTTCTATTTCCCATCTCTATTCTTACATATAGCAAAATGTATCAATCCAGGCATTTCAATACCCATCACTAAAGCATAAGTGTCCATATATCCTCACCTACTGAATAAACAGGGATTTTCAAAGGATATTTCCTGTGCCGGGGGTAGCTTTTGTTCACAAAATTTGACTACAGTTCTGCTTATAAGAACTGCAAAATCAAACCAAGAAAGCAGAGATGGGTGTAATTCATTAATTATTGCCCTAAAAGCCCTCCCTGTTGTCCTCAGACATCTTCCTTCTTTCCCCATTTCCTGTGAAATCCCTGTGGGTCTCACTTAGACCAAAGCTTTTTGGAACAGGTGTCACATCCCCACTCTTTGCACACCTTTGTGTCTATCATGCTGCATGAAGATATGAAATATTAACTACAGCTAGAATATTTAGAGTGGATAAAAACCTAATGCAATCTCCTAATCATAACTTCTCCTTTTTCTGTAACTCCTTATACCTTAGTAGGGTCAAAAGGAGAGAAACCTATTCAAATCATCTGCCATTATCTTTTTTTTTTTTACTGCCCCTGGAGCAAGGACTCAAAAACCAAACATCTGCTATGTCCTTCTACTGCAGGGCAGTGGTAAGGGTGAAGGACCTTGAAAAGTCATACTCTTGCAGTTATCAGGGGAGTTGTGAAGGAGCAATAAGGAGATTTTTCAGCGTGGCATTCTTGTCATTAGAATGACTTACAAATTGTTTTTGTCATTGCTAGGACAAGAGTGGAACTGACATTTAGTCGCATATGAATTCCCCAGTAATTGGTGCCCCATAATATAAATTAGATTAGAGGCAGTTTACCAAGTCCCAGTACAGCAAGGTTTCATTTTACTGTTCTCTCAAAGGAAGATAATCTACAATGTATATCTTAGAAGATGGCTGCAGCATAGGGGAGATACAACCCCAAATGAAAAAAATAATGACTTCAATAGGACTTTGTAGTCAAAAATATGTGCCGGCTTAAAGAATAATATCTGCATCCAGAAATGATACACTGAGTTTGAGTGTTTCTTTCACTATGTTTTTTGTGTTAACTCTGCTAAATAATTAAGGAAAGGAGAGCAGAACAGATAACTAGGTTATAGCAGGCATGATCACAAGTAGCCTGCCCATTCCTTTAAACCTGGATCCAAGTTCTTTGACTTGAAATTGGAGTTTTTTCACTGAGAAACTGTGGCAAGATATGTGCCCAGCACTACAACAGATGCTATTAAAGCAGCTTCTTTCCATTATGAAAACAAAGCTGAAGCACTATAACATATGTTGTGTTGATTCATGACTTAGAAAATATCATTCCATGGAGATATATTTGATAAATGCAATAAGAAAGCAGCTGATTCCTTGGAAAAATGCATCTGACTGCAGCATTAGCCACTTGAATATTGTGCTTGACAAACACTCAGATGTGATATGTTTTAATACATTGTCATAACACCTAAGGATTTTCATTCAGATGCAACACTATTCCTTTCTCTTCCTAAATGTCTTAAAATATGCTACTTGCAAATGAAAAACATTGGTAAACAATTCCTTTTATGGGAATCTGACCCTGATGTTCAGTTGCTGGTGTTCAGACCTTAAGATTGTATGGTTCCTCATCTGCAAAAAAGAGATATTTCTGCCTCCCCCTCCATGTGTATACCCTTCATCTGTCTTCTTTGCTTATACCGCATGCTGAGGGCAGAGACTGTGCCTTATTGTATGCACAATACCTACACAGTCAGCACCTACACAGTTCTTGGCTGCAGCCTGTAGGTGCTCCTGTAAAATAATTTTCCCCACATACCACTAACTGTTATTCTTAGTATCAGGCTCAGCCAGCTTGGATGGTTCCAATGATGCCAGCAGCATTTCATTCTAGAGTACTGAGCCTAGAAGCACCTGCAGGCTTCAGACCCGTTCCAGGACTGGCACTGTGGTCCCAGAGGGCTTCAGTTCCCCCATCTACTACTTTGACCCTCTTAGCAAATAATAAAATCTCCTCACCCAAGTGTTTGAAGAAGAGAATTAGCATACCGTTTCTGGAATCAGTGTCTGGAAAAGGATGTGGCAATTATATCAAGGATACTTAGAAACACCATTTTTTTTGACAGTTATATCACCTCCACAGAACTGACTACAGTTAAGTGTTTGTTTCTGTCAGTCTACTAGATACGGTGAATCCATGGGGAGCTGATAGGTGCCCTAACAAGGTATACTCTTGCAGCATTTTCTTTCTGACCAGAAACCCACTCATATCACTGACGGCTGTCACCTTCAGTGAAATTGAGCACAAAACAATCAAAACAACAACAACCCATCTTACTGATGCACCTATATCCCAAGCGTAACTCAATGTATTTGGCTGGAACAGGTTGTGTGAAACAGGAGCAGATTTTGGAGAACTGCCTGCTCTTATTTTTCTATTTACTGTACTTCATACTAAAATATATTTTAACAAAATTTGAAGGGTGTTCTCTGCCCTTTAAAGAGCAACAAACCATCTCTCAGCTGAAGTAAAAGCATTTAGTGAACTGATCCTTGAATAATTTCACCCACTTCAGAGGGGTTAAACCTGGCTGTAGGGACAGAACAGAGTAGACAAGAACTGTTTCAGGGGGCAGGGAGCCTGTACAGAGCAGCTGTTCTAAGTCCTTGCCTGTCTCATTGCTCCACTGGGATCACTGGAAGAAGGATACAAGTCACAGCAGCACAGCACAGGACAGGGAGAAGAGTCAAAATATTGGTCCAAAAAAACCCCCAAAACCAATAGCAAAAGATTTTATGGAGAATTGTTGTTGTTGTTCTTCTTCTTGAGAAAGACAGAATAAAGCTGACCACCTCTCTAGCGCAACTAAAAGACTAATTTCTGATAACAGTCTTAAAAAGAAAAGACAAATAGTTAGATGCAAAAAGATCTCTTTCATTGTGTTCAATCTAAATTGTAAAATGCCTTGAAATAAACCGGATAAACCCCTGTTGTCCTTTAGTTGCATTCAACCAGAGGTCAATAAGGTGATGCAAGCCAAGACTCAGCACAGAAGAGGAAAATTCCCAGGAGCTTTTTCTCCAAGCTGCTGTCTTCTTTCTAGAGATTTAATCGTCTCCCTAGAGTTTATTATCAGAGTATTGCACCCTGACTCTGGCTCAGAAAAAGACACTAATGTCTTTTCCATACAGTTAGAAAATCTGGCAGCCCCATGAATTGAGACTGCAGCTCCAATTCTCTTTTTGGGGCACCACTGGTGCCAGGTTGCTTCCTGCTCCAGAGTCCCTGTTCAGTATCTCTGAGGTGAGCTCCTGGGAGGCAGCAGTTCTTACCTTTATGGTTATCCACAACCCACTGATGGAGCTCCAGAGAAATAATTGTAGTACGTGGTTCTCTACTCACCATGCTTTCAGATTCCAAATTTCTTTTTCTCTCAAGTGACAGTATGGTGGGCCACTTTCACAGCATTAAACAAAGTCATTTGGTGGTGAAATCACTCAGCAACAGAGGAGAGCTTATTTATTGATTGAACTCCCCACAGATGTTACCTGACATTGCTGAAGTTTATAGGATCAGTTGTTTGTGCCAGCAAATTGCAGTACCTGGTCTTAGAAATTGTAAGTAGGTGCAATGTTATATTTAAAAATGAAAAATTGATTTCTTCATGAGACTGGCATGCAAAGCATGCAAACATTCATTCTGCTTTGCTCGTTGGGAAGCACCATTGGATTATGTTTTCCAAGGCACTACAGATAGCAATACAGATGCGAGGTACTGCCTTACTTTCACCACAGATCCCCTTTGAATTCTCTGAGCATATTTTTCTAGCTCAATATCCTGCTGCCAGGTGTGTCTGAGGTCATAGCTCAGCACCTCTGTTATTCAGCTAGCTGCCATGGTTTTAGCTTGGCTTCCCGCCAGAAGTGACTTGTAATACAAGCGAGCTAAAAGGCAAAGAATAAGGGCACTTGCATGTCCTTCCGCGCTAAGATTTGATTCTCTTGGCTTAAGGTTGGGACTATATTAAAACAAAACTGATATTTTCTTTGGCTAGCAGTGGAATATCTGGACAGGAGCAGGGTTGGGAACAGGCTAGTGAAGGGAGGGGAGAACGTGCACCATGGTAATGAGTCACTTGCATTGTGCTCCAGATAAAATATCAGAAAAGCCATCAGGCTTTTGCCATCTGTTCAATTTTTGGAACGTTTCCAGGAAAGGACAATGCCTATAAAGACAGTGTCCATTTTAGCTAACAGATTCCACTCTCTCCTGAAGCACAAATCACATACATTTCACTTGTGGTCACAGATGCATGCATATGAGTCTGAGTTTGCATGAGCACAGCTATTGGGAGGCAATATCCTCCTAATATGCAACTAATCCACCCAGCTATACATGGACTTCTAAGCAAGCAACTCTACATCTCTGTAATGAGTATGTTATTTATTAGAGTTGGCTAAGCCTGCCTGGTTTAAATCTGGATTTAATCTTATCTTAAGATATTCAGTGTTGTGATTTTGGTTCGGCAAAGTGTCAGCATAAACATATAAATATATATATTGCTATGTCTGGAAGTACCCACTCTACAGCTGTGTTCCAAAGCTGTTCCCCCAGAAACACGCAACACTTGTATGTCAGTACAGCTCTCATTTTTCATTTTTAACAACTAGCAACTGAGAGCATACCAGAGTGACCAGCTACTGCTTATAGATTGCATGAACTGCCAGCCTTGTGAAGTCTGCTTAAACCAGTGACACTCAAAGCAAAAAATCAAGGACCATCATATTTCCAGATCATGTATCTTAAGATCTGATCTCATAATGAAAGGGCCAGATGAAATCAAAACACTGTTTATAGCAGTGCTCTTTCTTCTCAGCTCTGCAGTTATTAAAGGCATTTAGCCTGAATTAATTTAAAAAAAAAAAAAAAGAAAACTGTTCTTGACTAGCTTAAGAAGTAACATGTGGCATGTAATTTGGATTTCTGAGTGTTTTAGACAAGTAAGCTGCATTACTCATCCATCTCATTTAAGATATGTAGATTTTGTAATCTTCCATCTGGATTTTCAGCCAAACTTTGGGTTGCTTTTTGGTTGTTTGAAGAAGGCTGAAGAAGAAGGTTCATCTTAGAATGAACAAAGCAGAGTAAAAATTGTCCAACTGGAAAAAAATCAGCACATGACAGAAAGTGACCCTGGACTGCAACAATGTATGGGAACCTTTAATTTATATTCCATGACAGAATGATTATTTTACTTTCTTTCCCACCAAAAAAAAAAAACCCAAAAAACAAAAAAACAAACCCTCTTTATTTAGTGCAGGATCCATTTGGAACAAGAGCCACACATTGGTAAACTTTGAACACTCACAAGCTTTGTCCACTTCCCTCATGTCAGTGATGACAGCATGAGAGATCAGACTGGAAGACATCCATAAGCAAGCAAATCAGAACCCTCTACTCTCAGAAAAAAAGAAAAAAAAAAAGAAAAAAGGAATCTTTAAGGGAATTTAAGAGAAAAATCATCCCACCTTTATCTGTGATCCTGCAGTGCCAACACCATTCATTTGAACATGGGGTACAAATAATGCCCAGTTGCTTGCACAACTGTTAGTTCTAGTAGTTCAAATCTATGTGTTCCTCTTCATTAACTAGTGTATTGGGGCTATTCCCAGACACTCTCTATCTACAACTCAATGGAGGCCAATCTGTCCAAGCAACCAAGCCAACATTAGGGCTACCAGTACAGGTGAGAAAAAAACTTCCTGTGATAAGCTCACAGCTAATACAGTTTGATCAATTGTGAAATGAAATAATGAACAAAAAAAAAATGCTCTTCAGAAATATATTTACAAACTCCAGGGGCAAATCTAGCAAAGGCAATTGAGCCATGTTCATACAAAATGTATCAGAGGGAAAAGGCCAACATCTATCTAATTTGTTAGGCTTTGGAAAACAACTGCAAAAAATCCTTAGCCAAGATCATCTATGGGAACAGATGCTCTACAGAGATAAAGAGAGGTGGACACAACCACCGCCTCAAATGAAAGAACAGTAAATAGGAGTGGCATCTTCTTCAGCCCCATTTTTCCCTTGGCAGATTTCTCTGGCAGCAGAAGCCCAGCCAGGTTCACTGGAGCATCCTGATACAACTTGTAGGAAGCCTGGGAATACCTGTTACTTGAAAATGGATCTTGGTGTGGGGCTTTGTTTCTAGACCGACTACTATGGAGGGTTCCTGGAAGGACACCATTAATGGCTCCATGATTGGTACAGTTCAGTAGAGCTCCAAAATTTCTTTATCATTCAAAGGATCGAGCGGATAAGTTTGAGCATTAAAAGAAAAATAAAATCAGTGTTATAGCTAAGCAATATGAAGTACCTTTGGCACCATTTGTTCATTTGGCAGACTGGCACACGGCAAGGTGAGATCAGCTTTGTGCAGCTGAACCATCAGTCTAATGACTTGCCAAGTCCCTGGTACTGTTTTAAACACATCAGGCCCCCAGAGACTGCTGAAGCCAAAATCTGGGAAGGCAGGGTGTGAGTGACAGCACACCCGCACCAAGAGCCAGGGGCAGCCTCTGGCTGAGGCTCAGGTGGCTTTACAGTGGGAGAGGACTGGCCCAGCTAGGAGTGATGCTAACACAAGCTGCCATGGGGCAGAAGACCTCAGTTCTGTGGCATGGGGAGCAATCCATCTGAACCAGAAGAATGCTGAAGACAGAATCAAACTATGCCTCTTTGCCTTGATTTGTGTTCTTCCACTTTTCTTATTGCTTTAAGGAGGGTCTGAAAGGCTATGTGCTCCCTATGGGTGGTGGTGGGGTCCCGCTTCACATGCACGCTCCCTTTTGCGGCAGCATCAGCATCAGCTGGCAGCTCTGTGGGGCCAAGACCACCCTGTAGAGCAGCGCAGGTGGTGACTGTCGTCTCTGTCTCCCACCTCATCCCACAGGGCTTGGCAGTGTGGGTGAAACAAGGCATTGCTTTTCACAGACTGGGGTTTGCATTAAGCATAAAGTGAGAGGTACAGCATTAGCTTACACAGCAGACTTGCCTCCAGAGCTGCTGCAAGCAAGATGTTACCAGTGAGATTACCAGAACTGCTAAGACACATATAAAGTTTGCATCCTAGGTGCTGGGGGTAAAAACATGGAGGATGTAAGTGATTTGGCTCGCCATGTCTGCCCAGAACACTCAGGCTGCAATTGAACCCAAGGCATATGGTGCTTTAGGCCAGGCAATGAGGGGTAACCCCAAACTAAAGGAAACAGAATTTTTGTAGAAAGCATAAAAATCAGTTGTATGAAAAAGTTGTATGACCAGATTAGACCTATTACCATTTAACAAAGAAAAAGCAACCAGACAGAAACTATTTTTCTCACAGTTGACCAGAAGCAAGAAGAGGGACTTTACTCATAGTACAATTTCTCAAGCCAAGTGGTTTGGAAATTGGCAGCCCCACACATGCAGCAAACACCAACACATCAGAATGAATTTGAAGCTGTTATTCCACAGATCCAGAACAACAACAACAAAATATAAGAAGGTGTTACCAATGTGAGCCCTGGGGAATTTGTGTTTGACTTGGCACCAAAAACATGCTGTGAGGTTCTTGACCTGACAGCATCAGCTGTGATCTTTCATTGAGAAGGTTTATGCAGCCCTGAAAGTGAGGATTTGGCAATTAACAGGAACAATTTTGTCAACTGTGCTGCCTTGTTTAGACATTGTAGAAAATTATATACACACCATGTGAAAAAACATGTATCCTGTTGGTGGCAAGAGGGCATTCAGAAGATGTCACCATTTATGTAGCTTTAATGAAATTTCCAGTTTCAGGGCTGATATTTTCATTGCTGGGAAGGTACAAGCTTGGTATAATCACAGAAGAATGAGATGCAGCAAGCAAAAGTGTGAAGTAGCTCCATGCAAAAGATTTTAGAAAACATTTAGAAAACATTTCACTCTCAATTTAATTTATTACAGTTTATTCATGTTTTTTAGAGTAGGGTCACCCCTTTTAAATAGGATGTAATCTGTTTGAAAACATTAGTCTACATAATGTCTTGCATATTTACAGGAGTAAATTTGCTTTAGCATACTTAAATAGGATAGTTTGACTGGTATTAGATTTTTAGTGCAAAAGGACTACTGTGGGTAAGGGTTCAAAAATAGGAATCCAGACACAGTCTTCTGAAAGGCATCTCTATTGGCATCTACATGTATAAAACTGATAAATTCTTGGTATGGCTTTCTGGGTTTACCAATAGGGTGCGATATTGAGTTGCTGAAAGTAACATAGCTCCATCAGAAGGGTACCTTCACCCAGCTGGAGACCTCTTTAACAGGGTACACACTAGCCTGGATACCGCTACATAGCCCTGTGTTACACCACGCAAATGCATCCAGAGAAGCCCAGCCTGAAAACGTGACATCCAAGTTAGAGGCTAATGTTTGTTTTTACCATGTGTGTTTGAGGACAGTCACATTCCTTATTGCCACTATAGTGGAAGTTTAGGAAGCACAAATATTTTGTCCTCCAAGGCTTGGCTCATATGACTACTTTTTGACAAGCTGTGGTACTGTTAATGCCAACGAAAGTGCTTACACTACAAGTAAAAGCTCATAGGAACAGCATGGATTATAGTTAACTGTATAAACAGCACCCTCTTTATTTAGTTCCTAATCTGAGCTATTTTTGAACAACTGCTGCTGTTTATTGTCATTATTAGGTTCAAAAACTGACTTAGTTTGTTGTCTTTCTCTTTTTTTTGAAGCAGTGTATTTACAGCAGTGCAGAGCATGTGGCTCTGGAGCGTGGCTGCAATGAAAAAGAGTGGCAAAAGCCCCTGGATATATTCCTCACCCAGGGGAACTGGAGAGGGGTGTGGCTTCCTCACCACTTCCTTTTTCCTCTGTTTTTTTAAAGACGTTTTGAAATGGAATATTAAAACATGTTGCTCTGCTTTCAGATCTAAACCCAAGGAATTTCAGATGGCAGTGTTTTACTAACTGAATATGTCATCCACATTGGCTGGGTTTTGTACCTGTCTCCTGTCTCCCCAGGAAGGGAGGAAGCACCAGTTGTCACCGCTTCATTAATTGTTCCTTTTCTTCCAGTGGTAAAGGGGAAAATTTTAAATGCCAACTGGCACAGTTTGCAAGGGTGTATAATTTATGAGGCGCGTGTGAGAAACTGGAAAGATAGCTACAATCAATACGAGCGTAAGCAAAACATTCAGCTTGCAATCTCTGCCACACAGTGTGGCTGCCCATGCTTAGTTATCACTCTGCACATATTTTTTACTTTCCTGAACTGTAATTCTCAAGGTTTGGGTGTTTGTTGTTTGGGGTTTTTTTTTGTTGGGTTTTTTTTTTTTTTTTTTTTTAAAGACTACATATTTTTTTAGGCTGAAAGGCTTCTCAAGGGAAAGAGAGACAGTCTGGAAAAAACAAGATTGAAAAGGTATAAAAAAATCATATATCTTGCCAAAACCAGATCAACACCATTGAATACTGTGGAGGGTGGAGAGGATGTGAAAGCAGAGGCAGGATTCTCACACAAGACAGCTCCTTACTGGAAATGGAAATGATCTGAAGACAGGCAGGCAAGGCAGCCTTTCACAAACAAGAGGGGAGAGGAAAGGAAAGCAGAAATGTAGGGATCTTGGATACACAGAGCTACTGCTGTCAGTTTTTAACTTTTCTAACCAAGCTATCTGCATTGCTGGCAATATCATCAGAACAAAAGCTAGGTGTCTGCAGATTTGCATAGATCTACATATGTTTAGTGGTGTCTGAACCATTGTGCAAAAGCATATCTGATCATATACAAAGGGGAAAATGGAAATACAGAAATACTTCAGGGTTAAAACTCATTTCTTCTGCATATGTATTCTCCTTCCTTCTGCCTGTGTATTCTCCTTCCCCCCTCCTAGGAGGAGACTTTCATTCCAGTATCACATCACCCGGAAAAAGTTTCACTTGACGAACAACCCCACAGCCACATCTCCTCCCCTAAGTTAACTATACTGCCCTAAGTTCACTATACCATCTCCCGCAGAAAATCAGGAATTCCAGCCCACTCCTGAAGTAAACCAGCCTTGAGCTCCCTACATCTTGGCCAGATGTGAACACAGATAACATTAGCTTCTTAGTGCTATATGTTTCCAATCGCTTTCTTAAATAAGAAGCATCTGGTTTAAACAGCATGAAGCACTGGTGCCAGCATTGCTAGGAGGGGGTTGGCAGGGACTGTGGTCTCTGTTCTTGGAGGTGTCATGGGCTGCGGACAAGGATTTATGTTGTCATGTAAAGAGCTCTGGCCTGGCATACAGCGTTTTCGTGCAATTCTCCATTACATACCTCTATTTATGGAGATTTCTTTTCCTGGGGGTGACCAACTGAGCAAAAGACAAGGCAGACTTCAGTTCAGCATCTCCAGTGTGTGTGCATGGGTGCATGCGTGAGAGATGATACCTTAATCTATGCAGCTGCATGTCCTCAGAGTTACCTTGACCTGTGCTGGTCCCCTCACCAAATGAATACTGGCTTGTTGGGAGAAAAAGCTGGCGAAGGGGCCACAAGGCCAGTGCTTAAGGTAGACCTCACTTACAGTTAACAGAGTTGAAGCACTCTCACAGACAATAAAGATTATTTGATTTTGTCTCTACCACCTCTTGTGGAATAATTTAAAAATCCATTTAGTTTGGCTTAATACATTTTTTTTAACGTGTATCTGAATTTCACCCTCAAGTGAAAATCATGTTCAGGAGTCTTTCCTCTTAAAACTATATACAGACCACTAGAACATAAAATACCTGCTCAGAAGGGAGTCTGAAGATAGATTTATTAGATCATCTGTCTTGCTGGAACTTTTTCTAATTGGGGCAGCAGACTTAGGTTTCCAGATTGTAGTCCACCCATTATTCTGCTGTACCATGCATGGGTAGCAGGCAGGGTGATAGCACATAGAATTATTTATCATGATGAATATAATTAAGTCTCCAAGTGAAAAGTGCAAGAAAGGAAAAAAAAATCAGTGCAGCAATATGGACTAGGATTGTTATTTACTGAAAAGATACGAGAAAATACAAAAGCAAAAGCATGAAAGAAAAAAAATTATTACCTTCTCCCAGTGCAAGTAATAGTTTTAGCAGATCTGCTGTCAGAAAACATTTCCCAAACTAGCTTTATTTAAAGAGTCTCTGAAAGGGCAAATTGTCTAGTAATCAAGTCATTTCATGACTTAATTTACCTTGATTAGCATGGTACTTTTCAAAAAGTGCTAATCAATTTTAGCTTCTAGTAAACTGGAAATACCACATAAATTGCTGTCACAGTCTTAAACTGATAATCAATTTTGAAAATCTAAATCAATGTGCATTTTTACACTATTATTTTTCAGTCATTGGCTGGAATGCCTTTCTTGACCTTGAAGAGTGAGAGAAGAATTACCATGTAAAATAATTAAAGAAAAAGATGCTGCACTTCAGCGTTACCATTTTTAGTTGAAATGCTGAATATGTAAGAACTATGAAAGGAAAAAATGTTTTTTATTAAGTAAGGTCATCAGAAGGTGACCTTTTTCTTTCATTCAAAGAAGAGCATTCTTATATTTTAGGACCCCACATTCTTTAAGCATACAGTGCATATTTATGCTGCATAATGCAAACTGCTGGACATGTTATAGTGACAGGTTTTCTGAAAAGCTGCAGCCAAAAAAATACTTATGTGATATGATCCTCATGTGTTGCAAGCTTTAAAGTATCCCAAAGAATACCATTAAATAATTGATAGTGCAGCCACATAAGAGTTTTCTGTATTATTATGCGTCTCTCTCATTTTCCATGTTGCCACAAATAAACCTATCACAGGTTTTTAAGCAGTGTAACTGTGCCTGGAAATTGTGAATTTTCAAATGTTAAAGGCTTAGACATTTTTTAGCAACCAAATCTAATCATCAGCCACCTGGAGCTTCCTTCTTTCACTTATATGTATATTAGAAGAATAGAGACCTGCTCTCTTTTGTAAAGAAGAAAAATCTCAGTAAAAAAAAATCTCAGATATATCCTATTGCACTATACCTACATGTATTTTTTTTTCTCTGTGTGTTTCTGAAGGAGATCCATAAAACTTGCCAGCAGAAGGCAGGCCATCACGTATATCCATCTGACAAAAAAACTGGATGGATCTGGACATTATTCTTCAGACTGGAAGGAAAATGGCACAAGATGGGCCCAGTTCTGGGGAAAAAATGGCAAACAGCCCCGTGTAATGTGGAACAGCAGGAGAGTAGTACTGGCTTCTCTCAGAAGACACTGGTGCAGCTACAGGACGATGTCTTCTGGCTTATGAAGCAGCAAGTAAATTAGGGTAGCCAGAGGCCAGAGAGTTGTTCCCCTATGCTCTGCCAAATGACACCCAGTAAGGAATTGGGTATGTTAAAACTACTTATAGTTGTATAGATGTCTGTATTTGGAGGTAAGTTTCCCTATTCTTCCTAGTCAGCCCACGGAAAAGTTCAGAAAATCCTTTTTAGGATATATTGCCTTTTGCAGGAGAAATCTTCTCTATTTGATTGCATGTAGAGCCAGGAAGTCAACTCAGGTAGGAACCTGTAGTTATGTGATGTACAGACTTGTCCTCTGAGAGGTCCAATGATGTTTGAGCACCATTTGGATCCTTGCAAGTATTGGCTTGTGTCCCCGTGTACCAGTGCTGCACACTTGGGGCCCATGTACTGGGGATCATTCCCAAGATATTCCCGTTGCTCCCAGCTGTGTTCTACCAGTAGGCAGTATTCAACTCCTTTTCCTCAGATATGTTGTCCTCCTGCTTGAGCATCCTATGTGTGCTCTGCCTTGACTGATTCATATGTAACCTACCTGACATGTCTTAATACAGGGCCTATGACCTGCCTTTCTCTTGGTTCTGCAGTTCCTATATGCACAGGGTGATTTTTTCAGTATCCTTACTCCATAAGCCAGTTCCCATTAATTTCTGTTCTTATGCAGTGTATCATTCCTGGCTGACCAGAGTGAGCCCAAGCTGTCTGCCACTCCTATTTACTACAGACATCTAGGGCATGACAAAATGTAAACTGAAAAGCTTTCTTCCAGTACTATTTTCCTTCCACAAACTGGACCCTCAGGTCCAGCTCTATTGTAGCTTGGGCAGCAGATGGCATGAGAACTTGTGCATCCTTTGCATATGCCAACATACAAAAGATGTTGAAGGGTGTCCTTCATTTATTAAAAACAATGTGATTTCCAGCTTCCCAAACACTGATAAATATAGTTAGCATGACAAAGAGTTTGTGTCCCAAAATAATTATTGTTAGGACGACTCATTTGTTTGTTAGCAACTGATATAAAACACATGTAAAGAAACACTGACAATGTGAAATAGTGGAATGCTGTTAATAAATATTTGGTGTTCACAAACTGAAAGTAAGCATGCTAATAAGTTTTTCAGAAAAGGAGGACCCACCCCCACGGTGTCAGACAAAGAGCGGGGCTCATCCATGCTTTGGGACCTGAAAGATTAGTACTGAAGTGAGCTACACAGTCTCAGTGTTGACCCTGATGGCTCAAAATGCTAGTTAAAACCTGGGTGATGTTTCATTTATGGAGAAAAGTTAGGTGGAATAAGGTTGTTCTTTGATGTAAACCGATGTATTTGGCACACAAAGTCCCGTTTCCCTCAGTAAAGCAGAGGTAGAGCAACAGAGAAATGTGACCAAATTTCCAAGATTTTCTAGTCTACCATTCAGCCCAAAATACCTCTTTTTCATGTTTGTCCCTTAGACCATGCTCTCAGTGCCTGCTCAGGCTGGGTCTTATGCATCCTTCCAACTTCTCATTGCCTCCTACCACCAATATGCAAAACAATAACCAGTAGAAATCAGGTCATTCACCATGTGCCTTGCATCTCCCTTCATTCTGGAGAGTAGTTGAATGCCTACATATGGAGTGAAGGTCATAAAGGAGAGTAACTGGTTTTTATGCCTACTTAAGTGAAGGGCATCAGCATCACTGTCCCCCTCCAACTGAGCAGGTGGGATTCCTCTTGCTTGCTTCCTCTCAGCTCAGAAAAACACTTTCAGGGTGCAAATCATCTGACTATTCAGATGTCTAGCTTGGGATGAGATGACTTATTTACTAAAATTTTTACATTGGGATCCTTGAGTGACCTGCTTAGACATAAACAGCTATGCTCTAAGTATCTGAATTTGGTCAGATTAATTCATTCAGTGGCAGTCTGAGGAGATATGCTGAAGAACCACTAAAACACAAACATAACGCAGGATATAGGACGCCATCAGCACTAAGGAAATTTTGAACTTTGAAGATATACCATCATTGTCATGCCAGGCAATTGGAGGCTTATGTCCTGAAAGCTGATAAACGTGGGTTCTGTCAGGAAATAGATGTGTGGAGGAATATACACCTTGGACAAGCACTGACTCCTGCAATGTCCTGTGCTGTTCGTGGACAGAGATTATGAGTCTAAGTGCATTCACCTCTCTCAACAACACGAAAAAGACGACAAAAATTGCATACAAAGATACTGCTGGAGCCACATTAATCATCATTAGACTATTGGTCATAGCAGCAAAAATATAAGCATTGTGTGTATTTGAAAGATGAGGTAGAGGAAGAGAAAAAGCAAGCAAGTAATTAAACTGAATGAGTTGAGGGAGGTTGAAAAAGGAGAGGAATTACAGAAGAATGGATGAGAACAGAGGACACAGGAATTCAAGGGAATGGGCAATAGAAAAGCAAGAGGGCACACATAATGTAAGAACTGTCATACCCGACCTGAGTTACTGCCCTTGATGCCCAGCATCTTGTTTGTGCTAGAAACCGGGATTAGATGTGTCAGAGGATGGTGCAATAAAACCGTCTATTGAAAACCTGTGATACAATAGGCCTATCAAGGAGGTTTCCTCCTAACTCTTGTCAAACAGAGATTACTTGAAGTCCTGAAGCATGAAGGAGGGGGGACAGCTGAGATGAAAATAAAAACATAAAGTGAAGAGAATGGAAGGAGTGAGGAAAAGAACAAACTGGGATAGAAATGAGCCTAGAGGATCAGGACTGATTTTCTTCCAGTGCTGTGCTGAATAGGGGATCCACCTCAAGGTCTTCATGTTGGTCTTCTGTATAACATACAGGAGACCACATTATCTTTGATGAGAATGTTTTCGATAGTTTTATGTGATGCTTGCCAAAGTTGCAGGATTTCTAAATTACCCACTGTGTTCCTTCATACAATTCATATTTTTTTAAACAAATAGACTATTACTTATTCCTCCTTAATCCTCACAAAATTTTTCCATGGTTCCTGTCCCTTTCTTGTATCTTCTCAGCTTCTTATAAAAAATAATCTGAAATACATTGACTTGGCTGTATGTTTTGGATACTCAAGCTGCTCATTGTCTTTTAAATCTCGCATTTCAAATCTATATACTTGTACAATTGATATTAAATATGTACTCTGGTGTGTGCTGTCAGGGCAGGAAGCTTTCTTAACCAATATGGACTAGGTATAGAGAGCTACCAAGCAAGTCTACTGCAAGTGCTCACCAGCGAAGGTGTGGAAGATTGGCAATTGCCCAAGGGCAGCTGCAGGAGGAGTTTTAGCTGAGGCAACCCCAGCTTTTTCTAATGCTTTCTGTCGTGGAGGGGGAGCCTGTTCAGTGCTACACCTCTCTGGAGAGCAAAGCAGATGCTGCACTTCATGCTTACTTAGCCAGCACTGCTCACGTTACCTGAAATAAGATAAACAGAGCTCAGAGGGAATGCAGGAATAGCGTTATCCAAATATTTTTACCTTAGTAATTCAAGACAATACAAGACCCAGAAATCCCTTTCTGTAGCCCCTATTACTCTTCCAGATGAGTTCCAATCATGATGACCCTAGCACCAGGACATTAAGTAGAAGTGACAACCAGACCAGGTCTTGTGCACCTCTGCAGGTCAGATATTTCTGAGGAGGAGGGTGACTGAGGAAGAGAAGCTGCTGCTCCTGCATGGAGAGAAGGGGAACATATTTGAATGTTTTAGTCCAAATACAGCAGCTTCTTGCAGGATATTGAAACCAATCAGCAGTGTGATCAGTGCATCAGAGCTGACTGATGTGTTAGTAATGTCAGCCTGTTGTCAAGGATAAGTTTTTATTGTTTATGGTTGTCACTTCAGCTGGAGATTAAATATGAGACCTACTAAATTTGCAGCATTGTTATCTTACTGTGGACATAAGCTTTGGAATGTGCCTTGGACAAAAAACATTATTACATTGGAGAAAATGGTTCCTATGCACCTCCTGTATAGCCCATATTGCTTCAGTTTCTAGACCTTAATTTGCTTACCCCATAGCAGAGTAGCTGGAATACCATCTTATCAGGGAATCCTGTTCAAGAAACCATGCAATTTCCTCATCTTCAGAGAAATAAAACCCCTTAAAGACATGACAAGGTAAAAAAGAGAGTAGCTGGCAAAAATTCCCATGCTCCCATAGCAGACTGAGCCTTTACTGCCTCTTTTCATATTACATTAGTGTTTCAGCTTCTGCCCCTCCTTGAGTTTAGCTTCTGGGATTTTGCAATTTATAGTCCAGTGTTCTGCTTTTCTGTTTCTAGTCTTGTGTTGCTTACTTTGCCCAAGCCTGTAAAACTAGATGACCATCTTGCTCTGACAAATTTGCTCAGGGTCAGCAGGGTAACAAGACTGACAGAGGAATTATAAAGAAAAAAAAATGCACAGAGACATGGACAGAGTTTCTCCTCAAGCATAGCTAAGTCAGCTCTAGGATCAGCCTTTGTTTATGGCATAGCTACCACTGTTTGTGCTTTGGGGAGGGAAGTGAAGCAGTACTGGAGGAATTTGAATATGCTACACAGAGAACACACTTGTTTGCCATGGCACCTGATCGACCCCCTCATCACACAAACATCCGAGCAAAACAGATTGCTTTTTCTCTGAGATTCAGATTCAGAATGCTTGGCAGACAAAATACAAGAACGAACATTTTCTAAAAATAGCCAATCTGTTTTTTCTGTGACAAACAAAGATTTATGAGGACCCAAATTAATAACAATACATTTCACATTTCCTGGTCTGACTGCTATGTGTATCTCATCAATTGATATCTTTATTCATAGGATGCAAAAAATAAAAGTGCCAGAGTAATGTTTTTAAGAGGATGAAAGAAAGAGGATGGTGTTTCTAGAAAATAAGGTTATGCTTTGTACAAGGAAGTGGGAGAACTGGGGGACAGGAAGAGGGATGCTGTGTACCAACTCTCTTCCCCCTAGAATGAGATGTGAACTTTTATGTCTGGTTTAAGGCAAAGACTGGTGAGATATTAGCCTCTCATGAACTGGAGAAGAAAGGCACTTTTGTGGAATAGGTGGTAAACCAGGACTCAAAAAAATCCCCACACTCAATCCTTGACAGGTTTCCTCTGTGATACTGAGCATGTTGCTTTGGGAAAGACTCATCCCAGCTGCCTTCAGCCACATAAAAGTTAGTCATCTCCTTTAAAGCACTTAAAAGGGTGAGATATGGGCACGTCCAATACGCGATTAATTCCACTGGTCTGAAACACCTCCTAAAGTCGAGATGATCTGCCCAGCAGACAATCTGGCAGTGGCAGCCTAGTGTCTGGCTAACCTCCTCTGTGGTCTGCCTGCACTGAGCGGGCAGCTGGCCAGCTCTCCATCCTCCCTGGGACAGGACTGTCTGCTCAGGCTGGCAGCTCCTCAGGACAGGCTGTCTCTCGCAGCATGCTCATATAGCGTCAGGTATAACAGGGCCCTGGATCTCCTGTGAGACTACTAAGCAATTCTGCAGTAATAAGTGAGTAATAGCAGCACATAGTTGCTTCAGGCTTGGTGAACTTCAAGTTTTATAGCAGGAGGTGTCTCAATTCAGAGAACTAAAGAGTGTGAACAGCCAACCTAACAGAGATTCCTTTATTGTTTTGTGTCTCAACTTCTGTAATTTAGACATCCAGTGACAATAGAAACAGGAAAACTGGCCCCACTGAGTGAAATATGCACTACCCTCTCTCTTTTTTTACCTTTCATGGTTGGAAGCCCAGCTTCAGATGTATATGACAAGGTAAGGTTTTCTAGACTTCTGTTACATTGGTTTCTCCATTGGTCCTGATAGCATCCACAAAAACACACCAGGAGTACAGTGTGCCTGAGCATGTCCAGAGGGTTTTCATAGCCTGCTCAATCACACTGAAAAGTCCTATGGGAATAGTTTAATTAAACAGAAATTTATCTTTGTATTTAACCACTCCTCATGCTCCACCCGTCCCATACCACTGAGCCCTGTGGGTATTTAAGCCAGGAAAATCTTGTTTTGAGACAAGGGCTGTGTTGCCAGGAGCATGGCTGACCCACAGCACCCTATCTGAGGGAGGACAGACAGTGGAGGCTGCCATGAAGCAGCTGTGCTCTGGTACCTACAGCCACGTGCACATTCCCAACCTGTTGCAAAAGCACAGGAAAACCTGTTCAGAGCAAACACAGGGACAGTGGGAGAGGAGCGCTGGCACGCCAGTGGGTGATGAAGCCTCAGCTGGCAAGCAGAGTGGACAGACCACTTCTGCTCATGAGAACAGCTCCGAGGATGTCAGGGTGATGTTCAGAGCACAGCTCCAGCCTCTGCCCAGTCTTCCTGAATGTCCTTGGCCAATGTCCACCTGCCCCATCCTCCCCATCTGCAAAAGAGGGCATGACATCATTTTCTTTCTTTCTTGCCTGCTTGTTTTCTCTGTCTGCCTTGGGGGCCTGTCCTCCTCCCCTTGGCATGCACAGAACCCGGTGCAGCACAGCATTAATGGGGCCACTGCTGAAATGGAAAGAGTTATGGTTCATTAGAGCCCCACTGCTTTGACTTGAATGGTCCCCACTTCCCAGGATCGGACTCACCACAATCCTGTGCTTTACAGTTCCCATCTCTGGTATGGACTCATCTGGAGCAGTCATAGCTTTCTTTCAGATCAGACACAGATGATGAGCAAGGCAACTCTGGCAGGCTCAGCCTAATCCCTCATGGGCTCTCCTCTAGGGAAGGACATGACAGCGTATAGTTTGGCTGTAGCTGGATTAATGGGACTCAACGCTTAGCAAATTCAAGGCAGAGGAGCAGCAGTAGGTTTTCAGATCAGGCTACTCCAGCAGCATACTGAGGGGAAGTTCACCCTGCTTGTCTATGCCTCCACGTACTTAATTCTTGTTAGTGGTGCCTGCTTTTCACAGGAAAAACCGAGGCACACAAATCGGGCTGAGAAGAAATGTTTGCCCCTAACACAGAGGAAGGTTTCTGATACCAATCATTGTTCTTGAGCTGGCCTTGAAATTTTCAATCCCTTCTCATGTAAGTTGACATTCACCCCATTTTTTTTCTGCCTCCATTCTTGGAGAAATTAAATTTTACAGAAATAAAAGAAGCACATTGAGAATGGGTGCACGTTTCATTTACTCTAATTATGCACAGTGAAAAGTTTCCATTTCAACAAACCTCATTGGTATTCTGCTGTGAACTTGACTGGGGGAATAAAAAAAGAACACAAAAAGGAGATTTTACCAGTCAATTGACTTTAACTAAAAAAAGCTTTTGTGGATTTAAGAATTTTCATTTTTCACTTTAATTTCCTTCCCCTCTCTCTACAATTGCTGTGATGACAAAATACCTCCCTGGATCACCGTGAGATTCTGGGATGGTTGTAGCACCCTAATACTCTGATATGGAAGCTAGTGTTCCTTTATGGATTAATTCCAAATAGCAAGATATAATGTGTCAATATTGCACAGGGCTTTGTGTTGTATGTGAACAGGCCAGCTCTTAGGCCTCTGGGAGAAATACTTATCTCATACCTATGGTTGAATTTCTCAATATTTCATGACCCCTGTCACTAATGCGCTTAGAGTCTACATGATCTTTACAAACAGCATTCATAAAACTTACATATACAGGGGTTTAATAGATCTGAGAACAAACTCAAGATTCATGACGTGAAACACTGAATAATTTATTAGAAAATATAGAAAACCTCAAAGAGAAAGAGACAAGAGTATTCTTTACTTACAAACCCTATGAACATTGTTCTTTCAGAGGTGGAAACTGTTAAATTCTGGTGAGATTTTCTTTATCACTATCAATACTACATAAACTAAAAATAATAAAAGTATATTTTCGTAAGTGCTAGTAACCTTGCTTCCTTCTCAAGCAAAAAAAGTCTGAAGTAAGCCTACTGCAGTAATTTGCTGTGCCATGACAAATACACTGTTGTCATGAAAAATACCACAGTAAATCACTTTCTGTATTCTCAGATATGAAAAATGCTTGCTATGCTTGAGTTAAAGTTTTTAATATGTATCAGTGGCTTAAAGAGGATAAACACTAATAGCATTTTATTTAATAGTCTAAACACCAGGAATACAAAATTAAAATTACACCAGAAAACATTGTCATAGCTGTAAATTACAGTCAGAGACAATAATGCAATGACCTGAACTTTGTCTTTCTATATATATATCACCATCCTCTAAAATTTTTACTCTGGAGTCCTGATTAAGAAATCAGACAGAACTTCTTTCAAAATATATGAGCAAGATGTGTCCCTGAATTGTGCAGGCACAAATATGAGATGAGTTTGGGAAACTTGTCCATAAAATCAATAGGTTTTAATCTTTGTTCTTTTGAACTGTGATACACTGTAAACCTCCTCTTTCTGTTCAGCACAGGCTTGAGACAAGTTCTCCAGGGTGCACTGACCCAGCAGCGAGTTCACACCATCCTCACCTCTCCTGCAGCAAACTGAACTCTGTGGTGTGTTCCTCCACGCTGTATTTGAATACTTTAATCTGCCTCCCCCATCAAGTTTGGGACATTTCTCTGGCAGGTGGCAGCCTATGTGACCTGTGCCTGTGTTCTCATGATGCTCGTGTTTGTACCAGCTGCATCAACTAAGTATCATTTTTTCTTCCTTTTTTTTTCCCCCCTTCCTTTTTCTTCTTTTTCTGCAAGAGGGTAACAAGTGATCCCTTCAGAACACAGTATCCCAGTATCAGATAAGATGTGCTGATGCATAAACCAAGGCTTCCCCTGACAGCCAGCTTCAGATGTGGGTTGGTTTGTTTCTAATCCTTTCATGCAGGAATACAAGTTCCTACAAATCCCCACAGCACTAGCTCTTCCCTTGCCAGGCCCCTGACTCCAAGGAGGCACTGAGACAGCTTTTGCTGCGGATTTCACAGGTCTATATTGCATCACTTTGGACACAAGCTTTGCAAACTCAGTGTAGAAATGTTTATATGCTTTCCAAGGAGACACTTGTCCTGTCTCCAGAGTTGCTTCTCATCTATCCCCTTCTTCTGATACTATTAGCAAAGTGGAGCCAACAAACTTAAATGGGTTTACTAACCTGAAGCTACTGCAAGGGTTTAGGGGTGAGTTTGATGAATTTGTATTATTATCACTTTTGATTCTCTTTTTCCACTGTTCCTTGTGCTGGAACATAAGTGTACACCACTATAAATTGCCATAGTTACTAGTGTAGACACAAAAATATTCCACATTGTAATATATGAATGAAACCCACTGGGAGCTCACTAAAAGCGTGATGAAAGCTGAAATGGAGCAGCTGGATCTGGCGTATTAGACCTGGACAGCACCTTTAATCCAATAGGATTATTATTCCTAATGTTTCCATCTACCCTACTGATCTTCACAAAGAATGCTTCATGAGAAAAAAGATGAGTTTTTTTAAGCATACATTGTATAAAAACAAATAAAGTTACACCATTTCAGACATGAAAATTGGTTTTAGGAGGGTTAAGGTGAAAACTGGATGCCACTAGACTGGTATCCAAAGCCCTCTGAAATCAAGAGGAGCTCTTCCACAACTTTCAGAGAGCTTTAGATCAGGTGATGAGAGAAAATGGGAAAGACAATAGTGCAGGTGTCTCTCATTTGGTTCATAAATGAGGAAAAAAGGTAAGAAACAGGTGTGGCAGAAGATGCAAGAGCTGCAAAATAAGTACTGCAAGATCAACTGATGGAAAACAAGTGAAATAGGGAAAGCTGTTATGGCCAGGGGTAGAAAAGGGAAGATGTCATTTAAGAATCTCTACACTATTTTTTGCACCTAACAAATGAAGAACCAGCCACATATTCTAGGTACTGTATAGAAAAGCACAGCATTTGAAGCAAGAGGAGAAATTTTATATGGTAGAGCTTGGCAACATTTGTCAGTCAAAATTTTTTAAGGACCAGAAATGCAAATTTGTTCTTCCTGAAAGATTTAATGAATTCATTTCCTTTTCATTGAATTGCTCTTTTCGTGGAAAGAAAACAAGAGGAAAAAAAAAAAAGGTATTTTATTTTGACATTTTCTAAAAGCAATTAATCAAGTTTTCAATCAAGCTTTTAATTTTTAATTTCCCTTCCTCTCACTTCTTTTTCAGGGGGAGAGGAAGTGTATATGTTTCCAAATTATTTCAGCTGGAAAGAGCTGTTTTAATTCAAGTTGAATACACTACTTTAATGGTTTAAAAAAATATATTGTTTTCAACTCAGCAAATTTTTTTTTTGACACAAGTTTGTTTTCAATTTGTTCTGAGATTTTTATTTTTGTCTTTCTGGAACCGCCAACACCACTGTCAAGAAGGGTGTGTATTATTAATACACTACAAAATGCTGCTGAAACAGAGCTCCAGAGATTTTATGTGAACTCTCTGCAACTGGTAAACAAGGATGAGCAGAAACATTTACAATGACAATGCCCCAAATTATTCTGACTCCACAGTCACTGGAACCAGATAACATGGTTATGATAAAAGGAAACATCCAGCTTTGCTGGACCTAATGAACAGCAGTACAAACCACTTGCTGCCTTGCAGCCCAGTATTTTCACTTGGGTTTTTGTTCCTGCAAAAGGATGAAATGAGCCCCTGGACCGCATTATTTTTTTCTTTCTCAGCTGAGAAATATAATTTTATGATTGTGACCATGAAGAAAACTTTACATTGTTGTGTTCAAAGTGGAAGGCTTGCCAGCTTTGCTAAATGAGAGCAGATATCTGAGCTGTACCTTAAGTGCTGAATATGAGCAAAGAATAATTATGGAAATGTGTGTACTACAGTAGTAAGGGTGTGTCAGCCTTTCAGTGTCAAATCTGTGGACCAAATACTGATGGCATTACTGAGGAGCTCAATACTCTTGTCCTTGACATAATGCTCTCCTGAATTTTGACTTCCTTGACTGATCAGAAATTAAGAAAGGATTTCCAGATTTGGATTTTCATGGTTGCTCACTCTGAACTTCAATTTAGAGATTTATTCTGGAGTCTATTAAAAAGAAGAGTACATTTATCTCTAGCTACACATCACTCCCACTAAAAAAATATTACTTCTGATGCAAACAGGTTTCCTCAGCCTTATGACATGGGCAGGCCCAGGAGAGAAGTGCCAGCAGGATTTGTTCTGTAATTTAAAAACTAGTTTATTTGCAGCACATACTAGTAGCTCTAAGGTAAATCTCAGAGTTAAAAACAAAAACAAAAACAACAAAACAAATAAACAGACAGAACCCCCCCAAACTATTGCATAGATATGATTGAAGCAAAAGAGAAGGGAGGTGAGAGGAGGGGAGGGGAGATGAAAGGGTTAGCAACAAAGTAACAAAAATAAGATTCTTTAAAATCAAAAGAAGATTCCTTAAAAATAGAAGAGGACATAGAACATAAAAGTAGCTGAATTGAGTCAGATTGAAGTTACATACATCTCAGTGTCCTGCCTCCGAGTGTGGCTGGAACCGAATATGTTAAATACAGGAGCAGGGCATGCTTGTGTGATGCTTTGCACAAGCACTCTCTCGGTTTCCAGACACTTGAGGCTTTTGGACTTGGAGAACAAGTGTTATGAAGAGTGGCTGAGGGAACTGGAATTGTTCAGTCTGGAGAACAGGAGGCTGAGGGGAGACCTTATCGCTCTCTACAACTTCCTGAAAGGAGGCTGTCTCTTCTCCTAGGTAACTAGCGATAGGATGAGAGGAAATGGCCTCAAGTTGCACCAGGGGAGGTTTAGATTGGATATTAGGAAAAATTTATTTCCTGAAAGAGTGGTGAAGCATTGGAACAGGCTGCCCATGGAGGTGGTGGAGTCACCGTCCCTGGAGGTGTTCAGAAAAGGTGTATATGTGGCACTTTGGGACATGGTTTAGTAGGCATGGTGGTGTGGTNCTAGAGCACAAGTCTTACGAGGAGTGGCTGAGGGACCTGGGGTTGTTTAGTGTGGAGAAGAGGAGGCTGAGGGGAGACCTTATCTCTCTCTACAACTTCCTGAAAGAAGGCTGTAGTGAGGAGGGTGTTGGTCTCTTTGCCCAAGCAAACAGCGATAGGACGAGGGGTAATGGCCTCAAGTTGCACCAGGGGAGGTTTAGATTAGATATTAGGAAAAATTTATTTCTTGAAAGAGTGGTGAGGCATTGGAAGAGGCTGCCCAGGGAGGTGATGGAGTCACCATCCCTTGGAGATGTTCAAAAAAACATGTGGATGTGACACTTTGGGACATGTTTTAGTAGGCATGGTGTTTTGGGTTGATGGTTGGGCTAGATGACCTCAGAGGTCTTTTCCAACCTTAACAATTCTATGATTCTTCCTGAATGAGTCACCCTTTCTCTTTAACCAGTATCCCTTGATGGATTTCTGCTCCAGGTATTTTTCCCCATGAAACCATGCAAACTTTTGGAGTCTACAACAAACTGCCAGTTTATTTTTTCAAGAAGTTTCTCAAATTAACCACCCATGTTTGAAGAACAGCCTCCTTTTCCTTCATTTGAACTGATTTCCTGCTGACTTCATTTGATGTCCCTAGTCCTAGAGTGCAAAGAATTGGAAGTTATAATTGACAATCTATCCCTCTTTCCTTGTTTCATGCCATCGGTGACTGTAACTCAGATTTTAATTTTCAAAGATGTAGGTGTTTATTTCAAATTTAGTGAATTTCAGATATACACTAATGATTTGCAGAGCTGGGAAGGACTTGCAGCACCTATATACTCCTTTGGAGAATGGGTACTCTGCACTTCTAAAAAATTTGGCTTGTGGTAAAATTTGAAGATGCTTGTTCTGTAATGCCAACAGTATTTTACAAAACCATTGCAAGCATAAATTCTGAATGAATTCTTCATCACAGTGTGAAAAACATGGTTGGGTCTAAATAGGTTAATTAATTCAAGTCTTATACAATCAATAGATCCAAGTGTTATCAATGATCCTATAAAACAACAATGTATTTCTATATGATCATATGTACAATAGAAAAAATAAAAGGGGAGAGAACTGAAAGATCAGAAAAATAGGACACCCCAAACAGTTAAAATAGTAGAGGGTTTGATTTATTTCCACAAAAGCCAGAAAAAATCAGAGTTAAGCCTACATTTCCCTCCTTAAGTCATCCCATTTTGCTTCAGAATTTCAGAAGCCTTTCAAAATTGATAGCTTATCTTGCAATTACTTCTTTGTTCTTCAGTCAAGTAGGGTAACACAGCATCATACAGAGGTTTACCTGTCTGTAGAGAACAATTCAGACCCTAAAAAGCACTTTAACACAGTTTTCCAGGGGGTTTCTGACATACAAGCAATTAGCTTGTAGATGACAGATGACAATACAGCAGTGTTAATCAGCATTCCCTAGATTGCTGACAGGGTCAAAGTGAAGAGTTATCTTTTTACTTGATGAAATTGTTCTCAGTATTGACAGCTCATTCAAACTGGAGGCTTAATCCATATCAAACTCTCATTTCCAATGGCCTATTTCAACCAAATGTAGCCCTTATAGCCTTAGCTAGCACCACTAGATCACTACTAAGGAGCTGAACATCAGTAAATTAATTCTACTGTGTGCAAATTATTCAGTTTCTAGCAGACAACTTTCCTGTATTCTCTGTTGGAGTCTGACTTACCTTTGAAGTAATAAAGTACTCATAAAATGGAAGGAAAAATTTAATTACTGGGTCGGGGGACATACCAGAGAGTGTACCTCTGCTAAATGTATGCATACCCAAGACGAGATGGGTTGAATCTTACCAGATGAAGATTTAAATATTTTAAAGAACATTCTATCTGTCTCTTCTTTATTTTTTTTTTTTTTTCAGAGAGGGGAGACTGCCAGTTATAGTTTAAACTCAAGCTTTTAAACTGAAAGCTGTTGACTTCTTAGAATCTCACCCAAAGTCCTACTTGAGTTTTTAACTTGTGGAGAGCTCTTGTCTGACAGGATTTTACTGACCAGAATTGAAGGATGACATTCCACCAGGACATAGTTATATTACAAGAGTTTTCATTGAGAAATACTTCTGGTAAACATGCTAATCAAAAAGGACTGTGATGTGTTTTCAGGCCATTAAAAGAATTCTGAATTGAGTTTAGTAGACTAAATCGTATTCCCATAGCTGATGGAAGACCATCCTTGAGATCCCACTGAGACTGTTGTGGGGAAGGAGGCATGCATTGGTTTTGGTTGCTTGAGCCATGAGCAAATTGTATGCTCCCAGTGCCCAGTAAAATGAGAGGAGATGGGAATTTGGAGAAAAGTATGTAAATGGGAAAATGTATGATTATGAAAATCTGCACAAAGGGAAAGGGAAGAATTCAGAGAAGCAAATAGCAAGTGTTTGGTCACGAGGGGAAAAGGAAGAGCTATGGAGCTATGTGAGAGATGGACAGGAAAGAAGGAGTGCAGATGAAACCAGAAGTTGTGGATCAGGGAAAAAGAAGTGGTGGAGGACCTGGAATGATCCAGAGAACTGGAAATGATCATAGAATCATAGAATTATAGAATCATAGAATCATTAAGGTTGGAAAAGACCTCTGAGATCATCTAGTCCAACCATCACCCCCTTCCCCCCCCAAAAAAAAAACAAACAAAAAAACCCAAAAACCCACACACAACCAAACCACCATGCCTGCTAGACCATGTCTTGAATGATCCAGAATAGTATGTGGGAAGGTAGGAGAAATATGAAAAGTCCATATGTGAGGTAAGTTTACTTGATAGCAGCTGATAAACAACACAAGTCTTGCGAGACTGGAGACATCCAATTAGCAAGATCTGTAAAAAGCAGGTACTTTGCATCTTTGTATAAATAAAGAACTCTCTGATGTTGAAACCTGTGTTAGACATTATACCTTTTAATTTTTTTCATTTCATTTGGAAAGCACAGAACATTGTCCATTAAACCACTTATTTCCTTAAACAGGCAGAACTAAATACAACCATAAGACTATTCAGACCAACAAATGCAGTACAGAGCAAGCCAATGTTCTCTAGTAGCTTACTTGGGTAATCTCTCTTGTTTACCCAGGTGAGATTAGCTGCTCGTGAAAATGTTTGTCTTCATCAAAATGCAAATGTATTCACCACTACAGTTAGTGTAGAAATAGCCCATAAATATATATTCATGCAGCTACACATAAACCTTATGCATTCACTGGCAAATGTTTGCTCGAGCTGTCCTGGTAGTTCAAACCTGTTACTTTGGCCATCTCCATAGCAAAGCCTTGGAACATTCAGATATCTGCCAGCTTGATGACAATGGATTAATTAGCCCTTTGGATATGTGTTTGATTTAGTGTGCTAGCAACTACTAACCAATTAAAGGAAAACAACAAATACTCCCTAATTAGCTTATCCATATTCTTTATGGTGAATCTATGAAGAAGGTGGCATACAGGGCATGCCTGAATAAATACTGCTCCCTGCTGATGTTAGGACACACTTAGATTTTTCTTTTCCATGTCTCCTATTTTAGCATCATTTTTTATGCCCTTATTAGCATCTGTGACAGTTTTAATCATCATAAGTCTTAGAAAAACATGGTAGACTGTTCTTACCTCAAGTAGCTATCACTAAAATGAACTAATAGTGTTTTCTTGCCTATCCACAGAAATAAGGATTACTCTTGAACTTGATTTGTAATTTGATAACTGGAATAATTAACTACCATTCTCCCTATCCCAAAACTGTTGCAGGATACAGTCAATTATAGGCTAAGGCAGGGGTTTTCTTTTGTTTGTTTCTCTGTTTGTTTTTTAACAGCGGGATTACTTAAGGAACACTAAAGTACGTGATACCATTGCTACGGAGAAGTATTTTAGGAAACTGAGAAATTATGAAATGACTTTTGAAAAGCATTTCTCAATGCCACTCTTGGTAGGATGTCATGAATGAAAATGGACTTGCCATTAATTCCTTGATACATGACTAGTGGTAGGAGTTGCTCAAGCTAGTTAATTTTTATAAATACACATTTACACATATCAAGGTTGTGAAACCATTTTGTGATTTGGAATTTTGATGATGGTTGAACCACAAAGGTATACTCCTGGTCATCTCCGAAGACTAGACATCTCCACGGAGGTTTGCATAAAGATACAGGGAAAGCTGAGTCTTTGAAGCACTACTCAAACTTCTAAATCTTTAGACTCTTACCGTGGTTATCTGCATCATCCCCATTGAGATTATGTTCCTCTGTAGAACTGCAGGGACTTCTGTCTCTGCTCCCTTTGTCTGTCTTTGCTTCTCAACCTTCTGCTGTCAGTGTAAGAGTCTGCAGTTCTTTACACCTTGAGACGCTTCCTAGTTGCAGCTGCCAAGTTCACAATTCCCATTCCATCCTAACACTTATAATGCAAAGTACTGCTGATATTAAAAAGATCTTCATTTTATGTTAGTAATAACTCTGCACTTAGAGAAGTGGGAGGTGGAGTGCTGTTTTAGATGCTTTGTGTCTGACTCGAAACATGTTGTTAGTTTCCATTTGGAAGACTGTCTTTTCCATTTCTTACATATATCTTTGGATGAGTAAATGGATGGACTCCATTCTTGAATGAAGATGAATGTGGACCACTTCTATCCCTTGAGTGGCATAGGTGCCTATCACAGTGATCTTAGTAGAACCTTGAGAAACCACACAAGCTTTTTATTATTTTTTTCCCCAAAGTATGGGTAAAATTACAGTGCAGAAGTTCTTGAATGGAATTCATTTTAACAATGTTCTGTCCCCAAGGTGAGAGCAAAAAGTAAGAAAAGCATTACTCCCTGAGAAGACACAGTTTTGCCTGGTAAAATGTACTCATTTGTCAAGTATGCTTCCAGAACCTGAGGACTAACCTGAGGTCTGCAGGTAATAAGCCTGCCCATTCATATCTGCACAGGCAGAACTGAGAATGAACCTTATGAATAGGGCTTTCTTTATACTAACATGCAATTGTCAAGCTGTCAGGTGGGATTTTGAACATACAAACATAATACACACTGCTTTATGTACAAAAGAGTTGACAGGATCAGAAATTTTGTCTCCAAGTATTCCTTAATGCTATAATAAACAATGATCCCTATGAACATCCGAAATGATCCTCACTGGCACTGAATCAAAAATATTAGCCCTAATCTAGATCTTTATCCTGCCAATACTGAAAATTATAAGCCTCGTTCCCTATTGTGATACAGATCAGATTGGTTGTCTGGTGGTCAGCTTAAAATCTATTCTCACATTATTTCAGTTATTCTAAATAAATAAACACAAGAAACAAACAGCTGTCTTAATTAGAGATCTAAGCACAATGAGTCTGATTGTTCCCTCACTTCAATGCACAGGGATCAGGCATAGCTCTAGCACCCTCACTGCCAGGCAAGAACGTGAGGACTGATGTAGTAAGAAGGAAGGATAACCAGGTCCTAGAGGAACAGCAATATGCAATCTATGTAGATTATGTGTAACAAGACTAGAGAAGGAAAATCACTCAGATTTATAGATTCAGAGATTCATTAAGTTTCAGAACAGTCAATGATGTTATATCAACAATTCCTTCAGTGCACTTACAGAGGTAATATGACCTTTCTATTCTTGATTAATATTCTTCTGTTTACACATGGAAGAACAGCATTAATCCTTTCAGCTGTCCTCATTCTGTGTTTAATGTGTTTTATATGAGTTCCTTGCTTAGTAGGGTGTTCAGGGTCATGAAACTACAAAAAAAAATAATATTTAACTGATTATCTTAGATAATCCAAAGATTTTTGCAGCACTTCTGCTTCCCAGAACCTGCCCAGCTGTTCCTGTTTAACAATCTGTCTCTTTATATTTAACTGAATGGAAATATATCATTGCATTTACCAATCAATTCAGACAACTCTGTACTAGTAACCCACCATTTCCATTCTTTATCATTCCTCCTAGCTGCTTGTTGTACAGAAACTTTTACCAGTGATGATTCGATATTTGTTTCTGGCTTTGTTGGTAGAATCATAGTGAAATCAACTTACACCTGGATACTTCAAGGCCATTCTCATCTGCCATTGCACTTGGACATTGATGAACTGACCAGTTTCAATCCTCTTACTATGAGCCACGTCAAGTTTGCATTTGAGGGGCTGCCTTTAACCCATTCATTGTCCAACCATGTGTAAACACATGTGTTTATCATATGCCAAGATTTCTTCCTCCTGCCAGACCAGCGTGTGACTGGGAAGCTGTTTGAAGCCGTGGGCAGGTCATGGTAGGTGGAAGAAACATGAGGACTGAATGAATTCAGACCCAAACTGAGAGGCAATACCCTGGAAAGAGAACCTGGCAAGCCCAGCTGATGCTGAAAAGCCACAGATGAGTAGATCCTGGGCCTCAACAGTAGATCTGGAGGTGAGAAGAGAAGAAAGCCTCTAACAGGAGAGGGGAAAGGCAGAAATGTTACGGAAAGAAACCAGTGCATAAAGCATCATGGCAGGAGCAAGAGCGAAGAGACCCTGACTAAACAGAGGGTTATAAGAGGAAGATTTTGTAAATATGTTAGAGAAGTAAAACAATATTTTGATCGTGCAATCTGAGCTAAGAGTGAGGAAAATGAGCAGTGGTCAGAATGCTGTTATGGTATAAAGAGTTTAACATGGGCAATCATTACCTAATATATTTTTTCATATGATTTAATTTGTTGACAACAGAAACCTCTGATCATTCATTCAGGTATTCAGGAAAAAAAAAGACAACACACTATTAAACACCTCTCTTTCCCCCTTCCTATGCTCAAATTCCCTTATTTTCACTGCATGTTACCCTCAGTCCATCCCAACTCCCTATGTAAGGTTCAGGTGTTTTGGGGTGGTGTGTGTGATGGTTTCTGTCCATTTCTCCATGCATATTGTTGTTTGGTTTTTATTTTTTTTTCTGCTGATATCTGCTTCTTGCTGATTTTCCTTTGCTGCTTCTTGTTTCGGGGTGTCCCTGCCCCAGCATGGGTCACCCATGGCCACAGTTGCTTTGCCAGTGTCCCTGCTCCAGCAGTCAGTCCTGAGCTTCCTCCCACATAGCCACCTCCCAGAGACCTGCCCACAATGTCCAGCACAGGTGTGAGGGTCATCCTGAGCCAGTCCTTGGGCACAGCCCGGAGTGGTGCAGCCTGCAGTCCTGCCCCTCTCCCAGCAAGCTCAGCCAGGGGCATTGCACCATGCCAACACTGCCCCAAACCGCTCCACTGCCTCCCTATCTCTGCACTGCACTCCTCTGTGCCACGCAAGCACGCCCAGGCTTGTAAAAGCCTGTCAGAATAACCCTCTTAATCCTCAGAGGAAGAATTTAATTAAGTTATCCTACTCTGGCGTACATGCTGCATGTTGGACTGCATATTCGATGACCTCATCTATGACTTATGAGTGCCAGTGTGTCTCCCTGTCAGAGTGTCATCAGACTTATGAGTGAAGCATATTAACATTTCATTGAAAAAAAAACATGTTAAACAAAGCAGCAGGCACAAATACAGAGATTCAACTGGCTGAATGGTAAAAAGCTTTATCAATGTAATTATAAATAGGACTTCATATTGATGTCAGCTTTGTAGAACTGTATAGATTAGGAGCAATCACATTTGGAAATGAGCTTGTGATGAGGTATCGAGGTGACATCTATTACTGAATAACATGGAATGCTGCCAAGATAAACTGACAAACCAATGCTCTTAAAAAAAAAAACACAAAAAAACCAAAAACCAAAACAAAAACCAAAACCAAAAACAAAAAAAGAAAAAAGAAAATGCTTGGCTATGCTGCTCAGATATTTGCAGGTCCACAGAACAAACAGACATAATAACACCCTCTGTAGATTGTAGATCCTTTATAATCCTACAGGTACATATTCAGATTTTATTTTAAAGCAGCTAAGTGTGTTGACAGGGTTTATTTACAGCTACGCATTGTTTCCCTGACACAGATCTGTATAAAAATAGAAGGGTTAACGGTCAGGCCACTGAATCATTAACTGGAGCATTTAGATTATAAAATTTCTAATGGCTTCTACCTCAACCTTAATGAAAACACTTGCAAAATATAATTAGACCTAATCCATAGTCTGATAACATCCATGGCACAATATTTTTTTTTTTTACCACAAGAAAGAAAATAATATATAAAAGTTTTTGAGTCCTGAATACGAGCATCCTCAGAAATCTAGCTGTTCCTGCAGGCTACAGTCCTTTTGGTACTCAGGCCATCTTCAGAGGCAACGGCTGGACTCCTCCATGCTTCAGCACTGAGGCAGAGCAGGGTCTCTGGTGTTTTCTTGGGCCCTGCCATGTCCCAGTCATTTCATTGCCTCAAATAAAGCACAGCAACAACAAGCAGAGTTCAGTAGGTTTTGAATTATCTTAACTCGAATGGGCTTCATAAGCATGCTTTGGAGGGTAAAGCAAACAGCTTCCCAATAACACTAATTCTAAATTTTACTTTGTGTGAGCTTTTATATGGATGTCAGCCCTAAACCTACAAAAAGGGGAATAAATTACTCATTTGCAGAAAGAAAAGTGCTGCTTGCATTTTATCAGCTCAGGTGAAAGTAGCACAGCCTACAGACATATGCTAAATTCCATTACCTGTAAATAGAGCATTGATTTAATATTTTTTTCTGTTTCGAACACTATGACACCAGAAATGATGGGTTTCCATTTTATTTGTATTAATTGTATGCACACTTTGGAAGCTGATAGGATAGGACTGATTGTAATTGAGCCATACATTTAGCATTGAGAAATGCCATCCATTTAGCTGGACAGTTCCGTGATGAAATACATTTCTAAAGCATGGATTGCAGGCAGAGTGTCTGAGATAACAAATGATGAATGCCTCATTCCTATAGCTACAGAGAGGCAATCCTCAATAAAAAGTGGGTAACTTCTCAAAGAGCAACTATAAGTTATTTTCCCTTGATTTTGTACCACAAGAAATTTGTTTTGCTAAAACACTGTTTATCACTTTATTCCTTTTATTTGACAAAAACACAGAAGATACATTCTGAAATCTGAAATACTATGTATCCTATCATTGCATGATGTGTCACTAACTCTCTGCTCCACAGGAAAATACTTCTACATAAATCTGATTAAATAAATCAGACTCCTGATATCTGTATATATGTGAAAAGGCAAGCTCATGAATAGTCAGATACATATCCATAGCTATTGTAGGCTGCTGTAATGCCACCAAAATCAACAGAGCTTTAACAGTTTATACCAGACAAGGATCTGCTTCGAAGTGTGTATAAAGCTATCTGGAAGCAAATCTCGACATGAGTTATAACACATTTCGGAGGTGACCATGAAAAACATGATTTTTCCCTCATGTATTTTTGGGTTTTTTCCATCTACTGAATTTCATAAGCAAAACATCCTGCCATTTTGATTCCAAGATCTCTTTGAAGAACTGTAAGAGTTGATTTCTTTATCAAAAAGATAAAAGTTGTCCTGCAGAAATGTGATTTTTTTAAGTCTCATCCATACAACCAAATTACCATTCCTGAGTTGTTATCTTTCTCTCTGAGTACTTTCATAGCCCACATCAGTCAGGTGCCCAAATATCTTTTTAAGTCAAAGTATGTCAGTTCTGTTTCCCCTTGGAAAGGAGACTATTTGCCTTTGGGATGGAGGAAATGTTAATGGTCTTATGAAAATGGATGGCAGAAAAGCAAATGGTTAAGTTTAGATGTGAAAGCAGTGTAATTGTTGGTCTGACTTCAACTATGATTGATCCACGAAGGGTTTTGTCTCCTATTGACATGAGTTTCTTCTTGTTGATTGACAGCACACTTCTGTTCATGCAATGAAGCTCTTAGAGGTGGTGATAGCAATGAAACATGGAAGGTTACCAGATAGAGAGCTCCTATTCAATGTTGAGTCTTCTAGTGTAGAATTATGCACAAAACAGAATTATTTTAGTGCATCTCCAGAAGCATATTTGAGAGAGAAAAAATTCTGTCTTCCTACTTTCTTTGGAGACTAGAGACCTTTACTTTCCATGTGGGTCAGCACAGAGAAATAGCAGTGCTGGAACAGAGAATGAGAAAGGATCACCTGCATCCTTCATCCAATCCCCACCAGTCATTACAGCCTCAATACTAGAGACATATACGAGGCTGCTATTTCTAGGGATTCCTGATATTCCAGCTATCAGAAAACCAGCAGACTTTTTTTTTTCCATATGAACAATTCTTGTAAGAGAATATAAACAATAATTTATTTGCAGCAAAACTGTTCAAAGTATGTTTGAAAGAAAAAGAATACTGTGTTTTGAACGGGGGTCAAGTATATGGTTCAATGAGTATTTCCGGTCTTAACATCTAAATGCTTATTTCGAGTCCATAACAATAATTTACTTTCTTTTCTCAATAGTTTACTTGAAGTCCATAAAAATAGTTAACTGAAGCAGCAAAATAGCTTTATCCCTGTGCAAAATAGAAAAGAAAGGTGATCTGATTTGGGTGACAGAAGGCTAGATATGGCCAAGGAGTTTCACTGCTGAAGTGATACCACCTTTCTTGATAATAAGTGATCTTTGTTCCAGAAAAACTGTTCAAAAACTGACCATTGATTTTTTTTTTTCCTTTAGAAAAAGTAACTTTGGGAGGTATTAGAAGCTTTGTCATTAATATGACAGCTTTGTCAAAAGATACTTAAGTTTATATTTAGAAAGAAACCAAAAAATAAAGCTCCCAAAATGAAAGGAGGGGAGGGAGATTTTGATGGAAACAAACCAAAGAATTAATTTTGATTCTTTCAAAATTGTTAACAGAAAAATTTCAAGTCCAAACCCACCAAAGCTTGCTCTCTGGATTAAAAAAAAAAAAAAAAGCCAATCAAACCAGAAATTCTCTTGTTTTGGCTTCAACCAAAATACAAATAACGATGGAGAACTTGTGTTATTCTTTATCCATCCTGGGCTACATGGTTTAGAGAACTGGATTTGTGCAGATGCAAGGAGGTGCTCACCAGCTCGTGTATTCTGCTCACATAAGATGCATACAGACCCGGTATTTTGGTTTATTCCTGACACCTAGAATAATAGCTCACATCTTCTGCCAGAGATGAATGACTGTAAATGAGTGTTTAAGAGACTCAACTTCATCATTGATTCCACAGGCTTTTTTTTTGCCACTCAGTCTCCTCCACCAAACTCAAACTGCTCTCCAGTTTCTGCTCCTTTTCATTTTGGCTTGCAACAGAAATACGTCATCCAGTGTATGCTTCTGAATTTATAAAATACACACTAGGTAGTCAGGTTTTCAGCAGTAGCATAGCTCTGGGGAGCTTTGAAGTACTTTACAATTTCTGCAGTGGAAACATGCTGTGGAGTTGAAAGTGGTACCTTTCTTTTTATTTGTTTCCTTTATAATCATAATATCAGCCAAAATCAGCAGTACACAAACGCAGGTAATTATCAGAATAATTAAATAGAGAAACCTAGGAGGTGGATAGGGAGACACGACCTCCTGGTAATGAGAGGCACATTCTGCTTGTCTTTTGACATTTGTCCGTAACTATTATATTCTGGACTTCAACAGTGTTTCAATTTCCCTAAACATTCCCATTTCATCCCAGCAGCAGCTCCTTCTGTGTTTTTTTGCCAGCTGAGTTGGTAGCACATTTCAGGATATGTGTGTTTGCTGTCCCAGGTGATGGGTTGGTCTGTGTTACCTCTTTCAGCATGGAAGTAGCATCAGAAGTCCAAGGAGCAGAGAGCTTCTGTCCTCCTAGGCTTTGTCTCTGTTCCTCCTGTGGCACTGACAGGCAGAGGTGAACATGACACACGACCCTAGTGCAGGTGAGATAGCTTTTACCTTGTTGGATGGCAAATAATTTTTGGCAAAGAATTCCTTCTCTGGACCTGCAATGGAAGAGTTTGGCTTCTTTGTGTTATTTATTTCTTCTGTTTCAGCCTTTGAATTGGTGACTCTGTAAAGTACAGGAGTTCTGCTATAGTCTAATCACAGGTTGACTGCTCTTTTCCCACTTTTTACATGGTTTTCCTGCTTTAGGAACCAACATAGGAACCAGAGGACTTGTAGGCTCCTTGTAAATCACAGTTCTGTGCCCTTTTACTTATTGCAAGCTTAGTCATCACTTCACCAGCCACACAAGTAAGTCTCAAAGGTAATTTACGGTGCTAAGGCAGGGAGACCTCTATTTTAAGGCAGCTTATCTGAAGAATCCCCTATGACCAGATATGGTCTATGAAAAAAGGGGCAGCCATGTACAGAAAAGGGAACTAAGATGATCACAGCTGTGTAAGCTCTTTCCCTGAGACCTCATGGCAGTATTCCACCTGGCCATGTTAATGCTTCTCTTCAGCAGTTTCTCCTTTCTTTACTCTTCATTCTTGTTTCATAGCACATGAATTCTTCCTTTTCTCCTTAGGCCTCAGAGCACCCTATTCCATCTCCCTGTTTTGGTGTGCTGCGAAAAAGACTTAATACAAATGAAAACCAGGCAGCCCTTCTCTCTCTCTCTCTTGCAGGCCAATGTATGGATGCCTTTGCTAACATAAAAACCTCTTTGGAATCACAAAGCTGGCAGCTGGCATGGTAATGGGTCCCTTCCAAAAGAACAAAGTCTTTTACTGTTAATATTAACCAGTGATTCACTAGGTGCTTTTCAAAATTAAGAGAGTAGTGAATCAAAAAGTGGGGACAGAGAGGGGTTGGGTCTAGAAAAATAAATACAAATAGTCTTAGCAATTGTCAATTACTAACTGTTTTAGCAATCTATCCTGTTGCTGCCTAATAAGTAGAATGAAACTGGTAGAAGTTCACTGGGATTTTCAGAGAATAGCACGGTGAGGTTTTAAGAATGTACATACTTCTGGAAAACATGCAAAGCATGAAATGTTGGATCCTTTCCTGATGTTGTGAAAACTTCACTGACTGCACAAAAGCCAGGTTTTTACCCTAAATGTCAGAATTCTGCTTTGAATTTGTGTAGCACTGTATCATCCCTTATAAATCTCTATAAATTCTGGGTACAGAGTTTTTATATATACCATTTGTAACGAATACTGTGTGCATTCATTTGCACTCAAGGTATGAACGTTGAAAAAAAAGTCTTTCGTATTATTGTATTCTTGTCCTAGTTTTAAGTGAGTGCCAGTATTTATGCTGGTGTGTACAGCCTATTTAACAGAACTTTTACAGGTTGCATTTCTGGAGACAGAATTTCAGGTTGTTGGCTTTGAGTTTGCTCTGAGGGAGCATGGGAGGATTTCTTCTGACTGCTGCATACTGAAGATTTGAAACTTGGCATCTGAAGCCTGTCATTTTCCTTATGAATATTAATTCTGTAGTAACAGTTCTCAGTCTGTGATGTTTACAGAGGACAGTTACGGTTTATTTTACTCTTTAAGTTTTTTCCCCTCCAGCTGGAAAAAAGGAATGGGTTGAATAACTAATTTGCAGCAAGATTTCCTTTTTATTTTTTTACAAGAAGAAGGTAAAGGGTCATCTGTGTTTCCTGAGTATTCTTTGGTCTTACACAGGTTTTCAATATACAGATTCTAGAAGAGGCTAGTAATGGGAGGATGGTTTAATAGCAAATTCCAGATGGTGACTCTGCACATGAAGAAAATACTTGCACGTCTTTATTTCAGCTATTATCCCAAACAGCACAAGGGATAGCAAATGTCTACAGCAACGGGTAACTCTCAAAGCCTTTCACAGCAGGATTGTCTTGGCAGCAGAAAGGTCATAGTTATGGTTTTTGACAAAAAGTTCCTGAGAGGCTCTCTTTTCTTCCAAAAGTCTGGATTTTCCTTTCATCTTGTCTCACTGTTCAAATATACTGAAGATCACTGTTCTGAAGAAAATCCTGAATAGGAGGTGTGTCCAAGCAGAATAGCTATCATTCATTCAAGTTCATGACAGCAAGTTCTGCAAACCAGAGAAGCTGATAAACTCATTGTGCACTGCTAGCCAGGAACTGAAATTGCTGTTTCTTTGGAAATGTCAACATTTCAAGGAGGAAAAGACAATCTGTAATAAAAACAAGATACTAAAAATGTGAATTGTGCTCCAAAATGACAATAGTCTGAAAGCATACTGGTGGAATCAAAACATTTTAATTTGGTAGAGTTCAGAGGTTTTTATTTGACTTAAATACTTCAGGTCACTTTGTATCAGTTCCATATTTGCTAAAAACTTTAAATGTAATCAAAAGCATGAATAAATTAATGGTATTAAAAAAGAAATCTAAACACATAATGTACAATACATACAAAATATATATGTGGTATAAACAAACACATAAATACATATTTATATACCCTGTGCTGGTCACTGTGTTTTCTAAAATGCTGTCTTTGCCACCAATGCCATCATCTTTTTCATGTAAGTTTTAATATTAACATAGAATCATAATATCATAAAATGGTTTGGGTTGGAAGAGACCTTAAAGACTATTTAGTTCCAACCCCCTGCCATGGGCAGGGACACCTTCCACTAAACCAGGTTGTGCAAAGCCTCATTCAACCTGCCATTGAACACTTCCAGGGAAGGGGC
>VZTL01030251.1:0-15819 GCA_013400535.1 Scopus umbretta
ATGAATAGCAGCGCAGGGGGCAGCTCCTCTGTGTAGCCTTGTCGCTGCTTTTCCTTCTCCTCCATCTCCTGCTGTCCTCCTGCAGTTCGCCCTTTCCTTACCTGAGAGACACCGCGTCCCGCTGCTTTGCCCAACAAAATACTGTGTGCAGCACCAGATCATGCAAAGACACTTGCTCTTTCTCTTCTTTTGCCCAGAGCGAAGCCGGTCAGAGGAATAAAGCTCCTCCTCGACATACCAATGTTGGGAAGTTCTCTTGCTACCTTTGGTGCTGTTGACCTAATGAGGGAACCATTAGGTTCAAGCCAGGCTGGGGATTTGTTGCTTTCTTGGATCATCTTCTCCATGCAAGCCCTCTGGTCTCTGAAGGTAGAAAGCTAACAGCCAGAGCTGTTGGTTCTTCTATGGTGTGAGGATGTGTGCCGTAAGCAGTGGCGTTGCAGGAGGCATGCCAAAATCACCTTTCTTTTTCTGTTTAGACCCCTGACTTTAGCTCACGTTTCGTGCTGTTCTTACAAATAAATTGGGTAAATGGTAAGTCAGGGAATGTATGTCTACACAAATGTTTAAGCCACTGCTAAACCGCAGGAAGCCTCCCCGTGCTGTCATATCTTTACAGCTCTCCACAGAATTTAACTGATTTTAAACAGAAAACTACAAATGTGCAAGATTTTGGGATAACAGCATTTCTTTAAAGAAAATAGGAACTGAGGCAGGTGGAAGGGAAACTACTTAAAAAAGAAAAAACAAAAACCTGTTTGAGTTCACATCACTTGATATATTGGAATCAAACTTACCTGAAAGGAAACCCATTAAACTAGTGTAACATGAGTCATTACAAGAGCTGCCACAAAATCTTAAATTTCCATGGCACATTGTAAGTTTGTTAATAACTAGTGTCATTAGTTTCTATTACTGTGATTTACCTCAGATCACAGAATATCATCTCTCTGCAAGATACGATTGTCAGCCGCTGTAAATTGAAGTTAGTTAACACATCTGTGTAATTTCCAGGGTGAAAATGAGGACAGTTTGGAAAGCAGTAGGAAGGGAGTTTTTTAATACAAAGCAAACAATTATCAAGCAAAGGGCCAGTACTTGGCCCTTGGGAAGCCCGTAACATTTCTTAACACCTACTGCAACAATGACAAGGTATTAATTTGAAAAACAATGAGGACAACACAAACGTGGCAGTAGTCAAGTGTTACACTTTCAAGCAATTTTCAGCACGCCAATCGTGCCCATTTCAAGGTGGCATTAAACGAATTGGTTTGTACCCAGGCAATTGCAACGGCGTTTGCAGAATTAGATTTAACTGATGGTTTTCTGTTCAACACCAGGATTTCTCCTCTGTCCTCTAAAAGAGGAGCCTCTAACAAAACAGGTTTTTCTTTCTCCTTCCCCGGGAAAGGCAGTGGATCATGGACCATGGGGCATCCTCCCACAAAGGTCTGGGAGCTGTGCGGGGCTGGTTGTTGATTTCATAAAAATTTTTGCGGCTGTCAAGGAGGCCATTGTAATATGGCTTCAATTAAAGGGGGAGGTGGGGAAACAACCAAATAATAACCCAGATGAATAATTTCTGCTCTATTTTATGCAAGAATGAGAGCATCTGACTGGCTCTGAGGATGGGAGCAGACCCAGCTCCTCCTGCATGGCCACAATGCTGAGGACCTCCCAAGGGTCTCCCAGGTACAATAAGAAAATGCTTTTGGAAAAGCTTAAGAGGGCTATGTAGCATTTTACCAAGGCTGCTTCCCTGAGATGCTTTACTTTCCAGGACTGTAGAGGCCTCAGAGAAGGCCACACTTTGCCCTAAAAGTTACTTAAAATAACTGTTCTGTGCTCAAATTCCTGATGACTAAATATTTAAGATGCACTCGAACAACTAGGAGTTTCAACTGAAGGATCTCCACATTTTCTAGGGCTGGAAATGAACTCTGAGTCTCTCTTTCTAATGCTCTCAATATCTTGTTTCTATTACTCCAAGACAGCAGGATCTCTGCACTGGGATATTTTAAACCAAGCAACATCTTCTACTGTTCAAGAGTTTGTCTTCCTCATGCTGGGCTAAAGATACAGCACTTCAGTAGGAAAGGTTGCATTTGGGCTAAAGGGATGGAAACACTGAACACAGATGATGTGGTCCAANGAGGGTGACTGCTCATTATTAACGTCATGGAGATACTCTTTCCAGTTCAAATGTTAGAAGTGTGAAGGCCCATGGTTCAATCTTGGCTGTTAATGCATAACGTGGGTTGCTACACATGCCATAAACCAAAGCACGATGCAAATTACTATGACAGAAGTTGTTTAAATTGTGCTTACGGGTACATCCACGTATTTGGAAGCAGCCTTCACCTGTAAAAGGAACGAGAAGAGAGTTTACACCATCAGCACATTTTCAGGTTTTTGCTTTTTCATTTAACACCTGTAAGAGCTTCTCCAGCCAAGACTCGGGACAATATAACGCTGAGTGGGGGAAAAAGGGTGATAAAAACTATGTTTCCTGTCTAGAAGAATAGGCAAGGGCGGTATTTTTGTTGTTGTTGTTGTTGTTGTTGTTTTGGAGAGGTAACTTTACTGCTGCTAAAGCTCTAATAGCAACAGATGATAGTGTGGGAGTTGTGCTTCTCCCTCTTCTACTTCAGCAAGCGGGGGAAGACGGGGTTCGTAAGTAGACATCGTTATTTTCTTCGGAGGCCTCGTTCTCCGCCCGACACCACATGGCTCCAAAGGCAGCGCAATGTCTCTTCTGTCGGGACCTGCATCTCAGGGACCGTGGGAGCCCCCCCGGCAGCGTGGGCACAACGCCACGGTGGGGCTGGCAGACACCTGCACCAGGGTGGCCACCAGAAAGGGCCCAGGACCCTAATTTGTCCCCTGACTGTAGTCCCTACGTGTGGCGTGCTTCCCCTGGCTTTGCATGCTGCAGCCTGGGACATTATTTTCCCCTTTCTTTTGCTGTCCCTGATGCTGGCAGGAGGTCGCAGACCGGGTTGGGGCAGCATGCTTACGCCATGCCACAGAGAAGTGTCCCAAAGCTTTTCTGCTTCCCAGACTACGAACAGCTACATTAGAGTTTCCTATAATTTTACCTCCCTTTTAGAAGACGTTATCTGAGGGAGGGTATCAGAGGGTGGATGCTGCACTCTGTGGTGTCTCCACAAGCCGGCAGGGGCTGCAAGACCCCAGATTTATTTTGTCTCCAGTTTACCAGGCAGCAGGGTACACATCGCCTGGCACGGGAGGTGGGGTGGCCCCCAATGGCTGGGCCAACTTTTCCAACCGAGCAGTGCCCAGCTGGCCAGAGAGACCTTTTTCCCACTGTAGCATAAGGCACTGTGTCTAGAAAGAGTACGGCTGGGATTTTCCCCAACGCTTCTGCTTTTAATTAGGGTAAGCGTTGCCGGCCATCTTTGTTTGGGTGTAAAAGCTCACCTGCTTTTAAATATTTCTAAAGCTACCATTAAAACAGCCTAAATATAACACGCACACAGTTGCATCTTGGGATGAATAAATTATGTGTCCCGAATGAGAGAATGAATGTATGTGTGAGACAGAATGTGAGAGTGGGTGGAAGCACTCATATGGTGTGTGTGGGGGGTGCATAATTAAGCACAATGAGGCGATACAAAAGACCAGACTGGTGGTAATTGCCGAGGTGAACGTTGCAAGTATTGGCAGCGCCCGGGTTGCCGAGCCGGGGGGCAAGAACAGAGGGAAGGGCAGGAGGAGGGTGCCGAGTGCCTGCTGCCCCGATGCGACCCAGGGTCTGGCTCTCCGAGGGGATGGAGGGGGACGGGGCACGCCCCAGCACACGAATTTACAAAGGAGGCAGCAAAATCAGTGCCAAGCCCTTGCTCCCAGCGAAGAGCAAAGGCTCGTCTCTCCTCCAGGTATCCCCATTCCCAGCTGGCCGTCTGGACACCTCGCTCTTTCACTGCATTTATCCTCACAACTTTCTTGGGAGGCAGCGAAGCGCCATCCCTTGCTCCTGCCAAATGGGATCGGAGGAGCCGCAGCCTCCATGCGTGAAGGCAGCTGGAGCCCAGCCAACGGCTGCAGCTCCGGAGGAGCAGGCAGTCACGGCACACTCACGCCGGCGTGGAGCAGCCGCAGGCAGGGCTACCCAAGCTAGCTCCAAACGAGCCCTTTTTTCTGAGCAGCAAAGCTAAACAACCAGGAGGAAAGCTCGGAAAAGCGATGCAGCAAAACAGCCCGCAGAATTGATGCCGGGGTCCGTGCTGAGGGCTGCACCATGCCATGCACCTGTATCTTCAGATATCACACAGGGCATGAAGTAATGCAGCAGCACTCCAGGAAACCTGCGATCTCAGCGCGGATTTAGCACTCTTAGGTCCAGCTTAGCGCCACCGTCTCAAGCTGCCTTCTTCCCCAAAGCCGAGAATAACTCAGTCGGCTTCCTGCAATCTCCCCCCTCCACCCACAAAAAAACTGAGCTTCTTCTCCTGCCCACTCCCCTTTAATCAGAATAATTACTTGTTTTTCTTTAAACTCAGATTTGGCTACATTTAGTGAAATTTCCAAACTGCCGGATGTTGTGTGATTTTTGCTAGGCTGCCGTTTTTCACAAAGTATGTGACTTTGCCATGAAATGTCTCAGTTTACCATACAAATTTTGCACAGAACGAAAATAAGATCTTTTACTTCTGCCTCCCTCAGGTAATACGCAGTCTTTAGTTTTAAGTACCGTAGGTGTAATTCTCCACCTACAGAGGCCATCCAGATTAAAGGGAATTTTAGCAGCTGTCATTCCTGTGACTCAGTGGATCTGCACATGCAGACGCCCAGCCAGGGCCTGGGCTGCTGCTGCTCAGATGCACTTAAATGTAGCAACAAACAGGGGAAAAAAAAAAAAAGTCCGGCCAAATTTAGAAGGGTATTTTCCTCCCAAAGTGCTCTGCAAGGAGAAGTGGCTAGTGAGAATTTATTAGGACAACAGATGCATTAATTTTATCTTGAATTTCGAGGCAAGAATTGGAAATGAGGATATCCCACTAGGTGATAAAACTGTCTGTCACAAGACCCCCGATTACATGTCACTTGCAGAGCGCCTGGAAAACACACGATGAAAGAAGTCGGTGGAAGGGGGTGGGAGACTAATGCTTTCTAGAGCTCAGCGGCTTGGACCACCACACTTTGTTGTATTTGTTCAGACAGGGAAAACGTGGGAGGTGGTGCAAGCACGCTGTAGCAAGAAAGACTTTCTCTATTTATCATTGCAAAAACTAAACACAGCAAATCCCATTACTGCTGCAGGCAAGGGAGACTTTTTCAGCCCAGTGCCAAAGGGGTCAGGGCTGTTCCCCAGCCTCCTCTTGCGGCTGGGGCTGCCCAGTGGCTCCCAGTAAACAAGCGGGCCAAAGCGTCCCTTGCCCAGAAAGGAGCAATCCTGCTCCTCTGCAGTGCGCCCAGCCTCCTTGCTGGGGGCTGGGGGCGAGGGCTCAGCACTTTCCTGAGGGCATGCACACATCATGCACAGTAACTATTTGGATGCACACCCCTTCCTGGCTGGTAACTCAGGAAAGTAAAGCTGTGGAGTGGGCTCAAAGGCTGCAGGGCTGTCAGAGCAGGACAGCCCGTTTTGCTGCTGCTGGGGCAGTTAATTGTCAGAAAGTGTCCGAGGAGCAGCAGAGTGAGGGTGCGTGACCCTCATGCACGTATGTGCTGCCTCCTCACGGGTGCCCAGAGCCCGAGCGCGGCCGGGGTGTTCACTCAGCCATCAAGGGAGCACCACTCGGCAGCGTAAACAGTAGGATGAGGTGGGAGCAGCGCAGCATCAACCGAGGAACAGCTTGGATTCACGGAGAAGGAAGGACTGCACATTACACCGTCTACCCGGGCTGATGCTGGTACTTCCGATGCCTGAAAAGCTGCCGCCTCCACATCCTCTGCTGCTGGCACACGAGCATCTCCTAACCCTCAGCAGCACTGGAATGACGGAAGGTATCCACCCTGAGCCATCCCCTGCATCCCCCCGAGCAGGGCAAGCACAGCCCTGGGGCTGATAACCACGGAGGCGTTATCCTGGGAGAAGAGCTGCGCTGCGGGGCAGTGAGTGGGACACCCTCCCCTCCCCTCCTTCTCCGAGGAACAACGTGCCTCCAGCACCTGAGAAGTTGTGATGCTTAGTTTGAACCCCATGGCAGTTTAGATAAGCTGCCAGACTGTGTGTGCACATGGCTGCCTGCGAGCAGAGTGCCTTGCCTCAGCTGGTGAGCTTTCCTACATCCATTCTTACCATCTCCGTTTCCAAATGGATCGTACAACACTGCCTCAAACTCTGCAAAAAGGGCCCAAGAGTAGAAAACAACACACAATTACAAGTAGCTAAGACAACTCCTGAAAACAGATTTTGGAAAGCCTTCCCAGTTTGCAGAGCAGTGCCTTCTGTCTCCGGCCCAGTCTCTCTGAAGAAGTGAGTGCAGGACAGGCTGTGCATGCCAGCAGCGGGGCCGGTGGGTGAAGATGTTAACGCAACTTTTCAGGCAAGCCCAGACACATGCATTTGGGTGCACCCCTGTCTGTGAGCTGAGCTAAGAGAAGCCACGCTTGCAAACAGACGCTCTTGTAAACTTTCTGGCATGCATTTTCAGAAGACCTTTGAAAATCGACTGCTATGTGTTTGTCCTAAGAAGCTGTCACAACACTGTTCTGGAATACAGCTCAGATTGCTAAACCCTTGTGGATACTGCAGCCAATTTTGCACAGATATTGTTTTTGTCCTGTACTTTTCTAGGAAATACGTAATGGGATGAGCTGTGGATTGGTTCTGCAATGTTAGGGAGAAATGTGTCATGAGAGGCACCTTGTGCTGCGCAACCTCATGGCATTTCCCCCACCTTGTTCTCTTTTAGAAACAGGAAAGTGCTCCTTAGATCTCCCTTATTTTGTTTTTTACTTCTTAACATGGTCACTGTTACAGCCAGAAGAATGAAAGGAGCACACCTTTCATGCAAGGAGGCAATGAAGCAACCTCTTTAGTTAGGGAAATTGCATGTACAGTGCAGTGGGTTTTTTTTCCTCTTCATACACATCCTCAACAGAATAAACTCCACCAGCCTGAGTGATGACTAGAGATAGCTGTACACTGTGCTACAGTAAGATGGCCCATGCATCTTGGGTGTTTATGTACTGTATATCTGCATACAGGTTGTGTATTAATGTGGGGGTTACAGTGTTCAAACATCACAGAATGGCAGAATTATTATGTAGCTGATCTAGTCTTGGGAGAGCAGGAGATTACAACTCAGGAAAAAAAAAAGAAGAAAGGAAAATATTGTCTGTACTTACAGTAAATGACAGGAATGAAGAAAACAAAGTTCCTTCATCGTATCTAGACAGTTTGGCCAAGACTCCTTCCAAAATGGTGACAAACTACGAAGACAAAAAACACTGCAATTATTTTTAATAATTGAACAAGGGTGTAAAAATCAGCATCAGCTTCAAAGAAGTCAGTGGAGATCTCAGCATTGCCAAAGGAACAGACAACCTGTCCCCGAGGGAGCAGGCCAGGGAGAGGGGAGAAAGGAGCATTGCCTTTCGGGTGCCACGTCTCGCTGGGTGGGAATGACCCCTCAGTGTCACGGGTGATGTTGGGGACAGGAGGTGGGTGCAGCCTGCGGGGAAGCCAGCACAGCCTCTCCGGATGGGGAAGCTGGTGGTTCTTGCTCCCAGTACGCAGTGTCAAACATGCAGCTAGCTGGGTATTCTTGCAGAAGAATTGAACTGGCATATGTTGGCGGATTATGTTTAAAGGTCTCCACTGTATAATAGGGATGACTTGTTCTCAGAAAGTTTGAAACTAGAGGAAAACACACCCCACCATCTTTCGCCCTACGTACCAATTCCCCTCTGTGTTAGTGCAGCACACCAGACCTACACAACAACCTAAGGGAAATGCTGGCAGCTGAGCTAGAGGAGCTGACTCTGATGAAAAACAATTTCCAAACAATTAAACCTGACATTTTGGAATGTATTTCCCGCTACTGTCACCTCTAAATTAATTTCTTAGACGAGCATATGGCGATCTTGCACAAGACGAGTTATTTTGTCCACACAACCTTACGCGTAGGAGTGGTGACCACCTCCGCGTGCCACCCCAACATCTACGCAGCAGCGTTTAGCGGTGCCACCCCCTGACTGCAGCTACCCTCAGTGCCGTGGGGTGATGCTGACCACGGGGTGTTACCCCATCAACATAACACCCATTCCTTAAAACCACTTCTGGCCCAGTATGGCAATCCTGCTAGCAGCGTATTACATGTCACGCAGTTCCTAATCATCAAAGAGTCACCATGAAAGGACTGGGAGATGTACGAGCTTGCCTGTGAGAAACAAGAAGCCAATTCAACATCTTAATGTGTCACATTTTAATGGAAACGCACATATTAAAAACGCAATGTTAACAGTGAATCACTTCACCTGAAGCCGAAGGTTACCTTTGCCACTAGGAGTGTTATCATTTCTTTGACGGTTTCCTCAATTAGTTCATCTATTTTTGAATGGTACTGGTGCTAAAGAAAAATAAAAGGAGAGGGGGAGGAAAATATTAGCATTGATCACAGGCAAGAGCTCTATGGTTGTCAGCCTCTTCCCTTGGTAAACCACGATATGCAGCAGTATTAAACCAAAGAATTATGCAGCTTATTACCCCGTGCTCCACTGCAGTGGCTAGTGATTACTTACACTTACAGGAGAGACCTTCAGTTCAGGAGAATCTTACAGCAGTTTGTGAAGCACGGGCAAACCCTGCCCTCTTCTGTGTGCCTGCAGCTCTGGGAGCCACACGCTGAGGTCGGAGGGGAGGCTTTGCCATGCCTGAGAGCACCAGCACCCAGTGCTCCTAGAGACCCTGAACTCCTTTCGCTTCCGTTCTGTGGGCACTATCCTGTTCATTTTTCACATGGAGCACACCTGACAACGAGGTATGCCTGCTGCCGGAGGGAAACGGGCAGCCCTTACCCAGGGCACCGCAAACCACGCAGCCCTCGGAAGGAGGGTGGGGGGGATTTGCTGCACCAGCGGAGTCTGCGGTGGGTTGAACCACCGGAGAGGAGGCTGTGCACCTCCCACCTGCTGCAGCAACGCGCGTGAACGCATGTTCCACACTGGGTTCAGCAGGCACATGGTTCAAATTAAGCACTTGTTGAAACGCTTTGCGCAGTGACGGTAAGATAGATTTAAACCCCCCCCACTAAACCACGATGAGCCTTTTTGTCCCGTGGAAAAGCCAGCAGGCAGTGCAGCCCTGAGCCCTGAGCGTTAGCAGATCCTGCGGCGCGAGCTCAGAACCGGCTGACCAACGCCAGTGCCTGCAGCATCAGCGTCTCTGAGTCTTCAACCCAATTCCTGCACATGCCAAACCTTGCTTAGCTTGGGAGCTCTGATGCAATCAGCTGCAATATGGCTAGAATAGGTACTAAAATACAGTCTTCTACTAATTTAGAAAAGACCTGTTTCCAATACAAGATTTAATTAGTGAAAACATACAGTATATTCTTATTTTCAATGGACTGAGAAAATACTGATTATGACTGCTTTCCAACACAAAACATTTGATTTTTCAGTCAAACATTTCAAGCACTGGTGCTAGTCACTATATTCATTACCACTTGGCATTAATATTGTTTTAAAATGTTAACATCAAATCACATTGAAAGAGACAAATCTGCTTTAAATACTAATCAGACTTTGGGAAGGAAGACTGCGAGGGCTTTACAAATGCTAGATGTTGGTCTCAGCGTCTGATCAGTAGTCTCTGAAGTGCTCTACAGTTTGGGGATTTTTTTTCTATGACTGTAACATATTAATACAGGAATTTGGAAAAAAGAAAATAAAAGTAGGACACACTTACCCACTCTTTAGCAAACTTTTCAGATGATTGGGGACAGAAATAAAGAGGAAAGTGCAAAAGACAGGAAAAAGAACATATGAAGATAAACAATAAATAAACCAAAATCTTTAAAAAAAAGGGACATATGAAAACAGCAGCATCATGCACTGAGACAATAAGCAATGGAAAATGAAACGTGATCAAAACCTCCTTTCATTGAAATATTAGCGATCGCTACCTGTAGTATTTGCAAACAGTAAAACAGGGGGAAAGGACGGGATTGTACCTCACTGCTGACAGTCTCTTATGGTTTTATTTCGCTCCAAAGGGGAAGGTGACGGGCTGTCGACAGGCAGGGTTCAGCACTGGGGCAGCTGCACACCCTTCACCAGGATGTACCTGAAGGGCGAGCCCTGCTGCAGGGCAGGGCAGGCAGGGCAGGCAGGGCAGGCAGGGCAGGGGTGCTCGGTGCAGCACACCATGGCTGAAGACCTGGCCGGGGCCACTCGGAGCCTCACCCACGCAGGAGGGCGAGCTGGCGCTGCCATGCCACAGGCTGCCGTCTGCCGGGCCCACTCAGAGGGAAAAAAATACATGAGCAAGCAAGTGGTATTTGCATTTGCAGTTCCCATTTCCACGTCTTGCTTTGCAGGTCAAGACATATATGAGTCCCTTATAGGGATCATAGTTATGATTCATTTGTTTAATGCAGAGTGAGCCTTTATCAGCTCCCAGGATTGACCTGGGTGTTCTCAGCACAGCTGGAGATGTAGCTGCAGGGGGCCGGGACCTGTAACAGCTGGGTACAGGTAGGAGCTGCTGACCAGCCTTGGCATACACAGCCAGGACCTCCTCAGGGAGATGAAGTAGGGATTGTGCATATATTGGGGGTATCTTCCCCATGTTGTTTTCCTGCTGCTGCTGCGTTTTCTGTGTATGTGGAAGACCTCACAACCAGGGATTTAGCTAACTGCGTTCCTTGGGTAAATCATGAGTTTGAACTCAAAAATGGCTGGCTACGTGCAAAGCAATACACTGTGAAATGCACTGACCAATGCCTTTTCAATTAAAAGCTTGTTTAAAAAGCAAATGAAAGCCTTGATGGCTCGTAAACCAGCGTTTCCAACAGCTCCTTCTACATCTCTTATGAAAACGCCCAAGGTTAAAGACTGCATAACTGGTTTCCTTTACCCAGCAGAGCTCTCGCTTTCGATCGAGTTCATCCGCAGCTTTCTATTAGCTCAATTATTACAATCCATAATCAGTGCACTACAATGATTCAACTTGACTTTATGTGATGAGTATCTTGCCTTGTCATGTAACAGATTGTGTGTATGTTGTATTTCTCTAAGGACCATCTGACCTTAGATATTAAATAGAAACATACTAGACCAACTGAGAAACATTTAATACATACATTTATCCCCTTAGATGTATTAAAAATTCAGAGGAAAAATAAATATTTAAGATGGTAAAGTATGTTTACCAAATGTTTTAACAGCTGCCTTTAGAGACAAGGAAATGGAAATGAAATGATGGGTGTTTGTTTCACAGGGTAATGCTCGCAAAATGCATTCAAGTATCTGTTAAAGTGAGTGTAACTAAAGGTAGAATTAAAGGGAAGGCCACTGGGGTGGGAGGAGGAGCGAGGTCAAACAATGTGTTGAGAGAGTCTCTGCTCACGTACGGCTTGGACTGTCAGAAAAATCAGTGGTTTATTTCTAATCAAAATGTCTTCTCCAGCTAGGTCCGGGCAAACGCCCCTGCCTGAGCACCACGGTGGGCAATTTGAGCCCTTTTTGCTGCTTTTGAACTGTCTGCAAAGGGACCACGTATTTTAGGAGCCACATGGCGGCTGTGGCACTGAGGGAGGGTCCCGTCAGCGAGGAGCGTCTGTCCTTCCCTCCCTGTCCATCCCTCCCCAGCGAGGCTGCAGGTGGCCACGCACCGGGGACAGGGGGACAGGGGGACTCAGATGCACAGACCCAGCTCCCCAGATTATGGAGGGGGACACAGGCTCAAAATCTGGCTTTTCATCCCTCTGGTGTCTGTCTGTCTGTCTCATCATTTCCACCAGCACTGGAAGAGGCAGGGTGGCATTTTGTTCTCTCCTCACAGGCTGTAGAGACAGATCTGTATCTTCCCCCTGCCCCCAGCATGACCATCTCGGTGCACAGGTTTAGACAGCTTCAAGAAGAGGAGATAGAGGTAGCTGAAATACCGAGTGGCACAAGTGACTGGAGGGGGAGGTAGGAACACTCATGAAAAGGAAGAAAAGAAAAAGGGAAGGTGTATAAAATTCTGCAGCCCTAAACGGTAACTTATGCACCGATAATTTACATCTGCTTTACAGGTCTATTAGTTCAGCTATCTGCTAAAAACCTCATGCCCCAGCAACTGCTGCTTGTACACAGGAGTTAGGCTGTCTCCGAGCTGCCGTACCAAACACCTTCTGAAAGTGGCACAGGCAGATTTGCAGAGCTCATCCCCGCTGCAGCTGAGAAGAGCGGAGAAACAACCGCGCTGCTGCTCACTCCCCTGTCGCTTGCAGCTTGACTCAGGCTGAATGTGCAACGTGACCGATGCTCAAAATTTGGAGGAAACTGTGGCAAGCACGGAGCATCACAAGTTAGCACGGAAAGATGCAGCGAGTGCCTGGTCACACTATATCCAAACACAGCCGATGTTATCAAACTTGTGCCATCTGAATACTTGACGTGACAGTTTTATGAATGCAATAAACTTGCTCTGTCATGACATCGGAGTCTGCTTGATCTCCAAAATGTCCCTGTCCCCAGGGACTGTACTAGTATAATGCACAAGGGTTTGATCCTGCTTTGCAGTGGAGAGCATTGCAACCATGGCCCTTCCTGGCTGGCGGGGCACTTGGCAGGCCAGATGTTGCAGCAGCTGCAGGCTGAGGGATTTGGGGAGATAAATGGGTATGAATATGGAACAGAAAATGGTAGAGAAGTTCATGTCCAGGCTCGGACAACAAAAGCCCACTCAAGATCTGCCTCAGCTGACCTGGAGGACGAAGGAAGAACCTGATGATGAGCAGTTTGAAACCTCTCTTGCAAGGTGGCTGTCACAAATAGAATGTTATAACTGAAACATGTATAAGAAAAATAGAAAGAACATCTGGGTCTGATCCAAACACCACTGACATCAGGACAAGGATCCCTGCTGCATTCAGTGGCCTTTGGAGCAAGTCCTCTCAGAGGAAAAGGGTGACGTAAACAACTTAAAATAAAACCAAACCAAACCAAAACAACAACTTGCAATGATTCACTGCAAAATCTGATCATGGAAAGTTGTAGCAAAAGGGCTTATCTAGGAAATGCTGACAAGCAGCAGGCTAGGACAGCCAAACAGTATTTGTGAATTTATTCTAGACTGGTATAGGAATATTTAATTTGGCTTGAAGCCACTGTAGCAAAATTGTCATTATGATGCATTTAATCTAGTTCAGTTTACCACGTCTTTCTAATTCGTAGATCAATTCACAGAATCGTCAACCTGCAACTATGGCTTCAGAAGAAAAAAATATATCAGCAATTAATTAAACCAGGTTTGTTGTTTGGCAACTTGAGTCATTAAGAACCTGGAAATCCAGGATCATCAAACTTGCTGATTATAGCTGGTACTCAAGGAAGTCACAGCAGCTGGAATTTCAATCTACTTTTGGAAGCTATCTATTTTGGTGTCTTGTTTTTTCTTTTTTTTTTTTTCCTTACAAGCATCACAGCAACAACTTGGCACTTCTGATTTCTTTATGTTTATCTACAGAAAATAGTCATACACAGAAAGTGTGTTGCTGACACCTGGCTCCAAGGTGCAGTTAATGACTCAATATATGGTCATCATGCATCAAGCAAGCTTTAGAGATACCTTATGCACCCCACAGTCCTTGCAAAAAGTCACTCCTAAGTGACAGGGATTCTGAATGTTTACATTCATTAGATTTATTTGAGAGCAACCCCCTGCATATTCATCTGCACACTCTATATGGAAGGCTAAATCCGCAACTGATATAACGCCTCTGAAACTAGCACAGCGGGAGATAGGAAATTTCATGATATTGCCTTTAAAAGCTGTGAAGGGAAGAACCTGCATTTTTACCTCTTGGCCCATTTCCATACTGCAAAGCTTTGTTGACTGAGCTTTGGCATCCACCATGACATTAAACATGGTGCATATTGATTGAGGGACTCGGAAATCTGTTGATCGGCTGGTTTTCTGCAGCTTTACTTCAAATGCAATCCTGGTTCTGTTAAGGAAGAGAGAAAAAAGACGTTTCAGTTGCTTTTTAACATACTGAAGCTAATAATAATGTGAAACAATACTGAGAAGAGTTCAACAAACCAGAAAGCTGAATGCTGCTGGGAGTGCTATAGTGCAATTGTTACAAATGGGCTTTTACTAAAAACGATTTTCCAGTTTAAAAAGAAACCCACCTTCCCGAATACACACTATTTATAAAGTGTACAGTGTTTGAAGAGAAACTATGACTTTCTCATGCTTGATAAACAGTGTGATGATGTTACAAACAGCAGTGTCAATGTACACCTAGAATTTGGTTGCATTAGCTGATTTATACCACAGCCAAACAGCAAGCCTGACGCATGAAAGGAAGCTCCTGTTGCTCCATGGAATCCACTACAAGTAACAGAAGCTCGTTCATCGCTTGGCTGAAAGGACATTGCCAGATCATTGCATTTTTAGGTCTACATGATTTTATTTGCTTGCTGAAAGTTCCTAATTGTCTCATAAGTTCATAGAAGTAGTTTCCCTGAAGCATACCTACTCACCAGAACATGTCTGCAAAATGCGCATGGGCGCAGTCATGAACACATGAACACACATGTCGCATGAGCCTGCAGCTCACTGCTCTCCTCAGGTTTCACTGAGCTCAAATTTGAGTCCCTGGCAGTTACAAACTGTGTTACACCAAGAGCTCTGTTGGGCCAAAAACTACAGGATTTGATCCTGTGGCGTATTTTAAAATACCAAAGCATCTGTGACTTTAACATGCTGCAGTACGGTGGGCATTGCCTTGCCTTTCTTTGGAGCCCCTCTGCAGATTCCTGACGTACTTCACTAATCTAACCTAACACAGAACAATTATCACATCAGGCAGAACCTGACAACAAATTAACATAGGAGCTTCAGTTTAGAAATAACAAATAATATCAGCTGCAGCTCAGGAATAACTCTGGTCTTGAACGATCCCCCCAGGGTTATGCAAATGAAAACTCATTTACAAATGTGAAACTCCCATTCTTGGGATGAGAGCTGAGCTGGAACATAGGTCCTCCTGCCCGGATTTATTAGCGAAATAGGCCTTCCTTGCAAGGGCTGCTTTCCTGACAGCACCGAAATACAACCAAGCGCGGAAGGCGGGGTGGCTCCTCATGGTATTCAACAGTTCAGAGACAGACGCGAAGAAAAATGTTGTGTCAAACTGAAATTGCTAAAGAAACCTTAGCCAGGCCCTGTTTGCAGGTGATATAAATAGGGAAGGCAGCATATTGGTTTACATCAGCAGTGGCATTTGAACTGATTTAATTACCAGTGCCAGATTTAGCCTGGACTCGGGGACTAGAATCTTGATAATTACTGAAAGGACCCAAAGTGACTGGGATTTTCCATCTCCTCGCAGAGATGAGCATGTTCCTACTTACTTATGCTCAGAACCATTATATATAGTCATACCATTACAAGCTGGGCCAGGTTTTTACAGAGGGGCAACGTATTTGTAGAAAGGTCGAAGCAGTTGGGGAAAAAAACCCCTGGCTTTCAAGGCACACAAGCCCTTCTTCAGATGTACCTGGAAACTTGCTTATTTTTCCCAGTTATCTCAGCTGAGCTGACCTGGTCTGATTTCTATAGATCATCACAGCTATAACTGCACTGCAGGTGTAGCAAAGGTGGCTTGGTTCCATTTAAAAAAAAAAAAA
>VZTL01030251.1:15848-67370 GCA_013400535.1 Scopus umbretta
AAGAGAAAATAAGTGTTTTGCTGGTGGTGCTGGGGGCAGAGCAGGGAGCAGAGCTCCAGCATTGGCTTGGCTCCTAAAGGACGGCCTGACAGCTGGAGGACAACTGAAGCTCAGTGTTTTTGCCAGGCAAAGGACCAAAGATGAGCTGCTGCAATAAGAGGGGACTTGCTCAATGCCAAAGACATCACGACCATCTCGTTGCGCTTAAAATGTACTGGGTTTTACTCCAGAGCAAGCCTTGAGCTCTCTGCTTTCCCGTGGGTGAGTCTCCTGCCTGCATCTCGGGGACCAAACATGCCTTCTCCTAAAGTGACATTGCATATCCAGACTGTGAGGAACGTGTGAACAATAAATGCCACGCTCGCATTTGCAGGGTGGCCAGGCAATTGTGGTACAGAACAGCCACATCACACATTGCAGCTAATATTAGCATGTATTTGGCACCCATTTCTCCTTTGGTTTGTCTCTTTGTCTATTAATTTCTGCACAATGGAATGCAAAGTTCATTTCTTCCTCCTGCCTCGTCGCCTCTGATGCCAAAGAGACATTACTGTGGAAAGGTTAGAAATTTAACCTTCATATTTTGTTTTCAAAATGACAGCTGCCTGTATGGTTAAAAAGTTTTTTAAGGAAACGTCTCTGTTTTGGAAGATCAGCAAGTGAGTATCCTATAATGTGGCTGATGGTGCAGCAGCTTTTCTCAACTGATGGCAGATGTGAAACCTGTGTGCCAAGCTACACAACATCCCCACTCTGGGATCACTTTTTTGCTTGTTTTTTTTCATGGATCTGTATTTTTTTTAGGTGGGTGCTGGAATCTTACTTAGGGCTATGTCTCCAGCACTCAACCCTGCCAACACCAAACTGCACTTACAAAGACTTGACCTCACGTTTGGCACCGAAAATATGTAACATCCCATAAAGCTTGAAAGAATGGGTGATTTATTACCTTAATGTGAATATGCACCCTCCAGAGCCTCAACAGAGAAGCACTTGCTTGGGAGAGTCCACAATTCACAGCAATAGGGTGGCTTTCCACCACGCCTGTGCTGGGCAGAGGTCAGCTGGGGTCACTAATAAATGGTGGTTGAAGTGAAGCTTCATTGATAATAAGACAGAAGAAAACATTGCATCCTGTGAGCTCCTATGAGAAACGTGACTAGCTCACTCATGGGCACATACCTTTTCACGCAGGACTCGATCATGTCACTCGCCATAAGCTTCAAGCGTTGCTCTAAGTGTTTTCCAAACTCCTCCTCAGGCCAGTGCAAATCCCGAATGAAGGTCTGTAGGGCGTCGAGTTTCCAGAACAGGTCTTCTGAGGTGCCTGATCCATTGCTGGCAGGGTAAAATGAGAACAAAAGTCATAAGTGGCATCAGGCTCTTTGTAACCTGATGTGGAGACCATTCCTGCAACAAGTGTAGAGCAGACAGTAGTTTCATACACAGGACAACGCTGGCAATCTCCACCATCAGGATTTTGAGTTTTACCATACAGTTGCCTAATCTACCTTGCTGTCATCACCCACAAAACTTTCCAGACCAGATGAGTAAGACAACATTATGAGTTACACATATTAACAGGAAGAATGTGTGTATGGTAAAAATCAGCCTTAGTTAATAACCACATTAATGTATGTGATTATTAAGAATTAAGGCCAGAAATTGTGGTAGAAAATCCTCAATCAATAATAACTGCCATACTAGACTGCATGCAGTTATTAAGATTTAGGGTTTCATGCAATTCTCCCCCCTCCGAATTATATCTTGAGTTTGCCTCGTCCCCCCCAAGTGAGGCCCCGTTTCCAGGTAAGGGACAGTGCTAACAAGTGGTGAGCGAGGACACGCTTTATCTCTTGAACAGCTGAAAAAAAATCGGAGTAAGTCAATTGAGCTAAGGGCACTAGACATCTCATATCCAGGAGTTTTGGCAGGATTGACTGCTGCACCTTTTCACAGATCTGCCTCTTGCAAAGGCATCTATAGGACAACAGATTTCCATTTTTTCAAATTTATTTTGCAACATCTTTGATCTGTCACAAAACTCTGAATTTCTCTCCCAAGCGTATATTCTCGTACCCACACCCCTGCCCAGATGGAAGTCTTTGGTCCTGCAGTGTGAAGCTACACCGGCTCTTTTCACAGTATAATTATATCTCAAACCTCCACTTACAGAATAAAAATACAGAACTGGATTGAGCTCTGTTTGTGCAGAGATATTTATGCATCCATAACCCTTTTCTCTCTCTCCTTCCTTCTCCCTCACTTTTTTTCAGAACAATTACCAAGGGAGCTTCAAGAGTTTCAACCCCCTCCTCGCATACCACTAATGCTAACACAGTAATTTATAAGATATTTAACACACCATGCATTACCACTTGTGCTGACATCATCTATAGAAACAGATGACGGAGGGTGTTTCTATTGTGACAGATGCCAGCTGCATTGAGTTAATGCTAGAGGAGATCGGAGCTAATGCATACACGGCTACTGCAAGGTGAGAACCGTGGTCCCAACATGCTAGAGGGGTCCTGCGGGGTCCTGTGCTAACGGAGTTAACGAGATAAAGAATGAATCGTCTTGGTCGTAGGAGAAACGTATCTGACACTAAGCAACAGGTAACATGTCCTTGATGGAGGGGAAGGGTGAGTAAAAGGAAACCAGGGAGATGAAAAGATAAAGAATCAGGCATTTCCTTTCACCAGGGGACCAGTTCGTACCACTGTCTCAAGTGTTCATCCACTGTCAGTTTTTAGTTTCACCTGGTTCAAACCTGTGCTTGGGTATAAATAAGTTTTAACAGTCTAAACCCAGTTTTGGAAACGCATGAATTTATGCTTTAAACAATTAAATAAGTACAAATACAATAATTGGTATTTACTACAGCAACATTATGACACCCATTTGGTTGCAAAATTTTAAAAATGTTATTCTTGGTCTTTTTCTCACTTTTGATTAGGGCTCCGTGCAAGTAAACAATATAGTATATTAATTTCCAAGGTGCACTATTAATATTTTGCTTGCGAGCACTGCAGTTAATTACTCTAATCATGCAGGCAGCTTGCAATGTACCATTGATGCTCAAGTGTTTTCAGAGGGATTATCCAATTTTCTGTCATGACATGATTCTTATCTTTTCAAGGGCAATACCACAAAGCATGCACAGAGAAAGATTAAAAGTTTCAAGTACTCTTTACAGACAACTGCCTAAGCTAGCCTTTAATATAGCTATCTTAGCATGAATATGAGTTGTATAGCTTTGAAACATAAACAACTGTGCTAATATTTAAAAAGTTTTTAAAATCTATTAAAAAAAATCAAACGCAATAAAGCCTGCATGAGGCTAATGGCTGAGGCATTTTGGTGGACTCCAGGTGTAGATGTAATCGAGGGTGTTTCAGTAACAGTGACGGCGATAGTTTTGGGGGGCAGCTTCAGTTTTATCTTTTAAGTGAGAAGGTAGGGAAAAAGCAACACATCTGTGTAGGGCTGGCTGAGATCACCTCATGCCAACCCTAAATAAACCTCTAGGAATTTGGATGGCCAACTGGAAGATCTCAGTTCCTGTGTTAGGACACTTCGGGAGATGAGCTACCCCAAATGATGAGATTTGGGTTGAGCCCACTGTATACCACCCTCCACAGTGCTTGGTGGCCGGGACTTTTAAGGGAAATCTGCTATAAAAACCACAGTTGCCTAATCTGGGCTCAGGACTTGCGGTATGTCCCCCTGAGCACCAGCCATGCGCCCTGGGACTCTCCAACAAGGGACGTGGGAGCACAAGGCTGCTACAGATTGACTGCTTTGACACCATGCCCGATTTTCCAGGTCATAAGCTAAAGCTCACGTTGAAAATATCTTTCTTTGGTTGGTTGTGGCATTTTTCAGGCTGTAATGATGGCTATGGAGCTTTAGCTGCTCTCTGGGGCCTCCCTCAACATGAGTAAGTATTGTTGCAGGGTGTTCCTCTTTCTGTTTCATCAAAATCAAGACAAAAATTATCTGGGAAATGCGGAGCTTCCATTGAATAAAATTCACTTTTAGATCTACATCTGGTCCACAGAAATTGCTTGACTGGCACTGAGATTGGTTCGTCTTCTCTTTTGGACAAAACTCTTTGCTGAGACACATAATGTCACATTATAAGCTCTGTGGTTCATATGTTGTTCAGACCATGTCCCATTGTCGACAGCTATTTTGTAAAGCAAGATACTTGCTCAAACTCTCAGTGGGAGTAAGACAAATTTTCTAGATTTGTTAAAAAAAAAACCCTAAAATACACATGCCAGAAATTCACTAGTGTCTCATTCAGAAAATGTCTAATTAACTGTATCACTCTTTAAAGTTTTATATAATGCACAGAAACAAACAATACATATCCATGCCAAGATTACTTTAAATTTAAATGAGATCTAATTTGAACTGAATACACACTCAGAATCATAAATAGCAGCCATCCATGACGGTGCAGAAAAGCTAGGCATTTGTGGGATGCCTAGTGGGATGTTAACTGGTAGATTTGGTACTTTAGGGAGATTCACATTTGGTAGATTCACATTGGGCAGATTACTTGTTAAACTCCTGTGGAAGAAACAGACAGAAAGAAAAAATACCATAACAGTGACAATGCAGATGTAGCAGAAGCACGTGACACTCATAAACAAATCTGCAAAGTTCACAGCACGACGACAGTTAAAAAACTAAAGCAAAACATTTCAGAAAGAAGCATGAGTATGGAAGCTTAAGTGTACTGGGTTTGCAAACTGCAATAAAAAGCAAGTTACTTAAAAAAAAGCAGAATGAAAAGAAGAATCATCACAAAGTAGCAAATTAACAGAGTCCTCAAACACCCACAGAAAATAACTCCACCTTCAAGTCCTGGTACCATGTCAGAGTGCAGAGAGCAGCATTTCCCCCGGAAACATCTCTCTCTTAAGGGAGTGTGTGTGTCAGTTCTTACACACTCAGGCTGGATGACAGAGCTAAACTAAGAGACCTACTGAGAACTGGGATTCAAAATAATAAACAGAGAGCTTGAAATTCCGGCCCTGCAGAAGTCTGTAAGAGTTTTTCTTGCCACCAAATTAAATGGAGTCAGGACTTCACTCCAAAACCTCTCTATTTATTTTGTAGTCTACAAATAACAAAGATGTGCTAACCTGGAGCCATGAAATGGGGAACCATAAGGTTCTTCCTCAGTCAAGACTCATGACCTGATCCTGCCCTTGCATTCCTGGGTGTGGAGGAAATGGGTTCCACAGGTTGCCCAGCTCTACATATGTGCACCGTGAATGAATTGCACTTAATAAATCTAGGACTGGTATGTGAGTATTTCTTGGCTGGAAAGGGACCATGGGGTGATCAATACATTCAAAGGTTAATTTATGATGCATGTGTACTTGGGCATCATGACTTCAAGAAATATTTTCAGACATGCAACTGTTATGCAAATAGAGATCTTTTAAAAGTGGGCTAGTGTATTAATTTAATGCGACATACTCTCCTGAAACAACGTGCGGTGTAACAGCACCGTGTGTCCAAAGTTTGCAAAACACCCTGACGTATTTTAGTGTGCTAGGTCTCTAGATGTTACAAGGGGTCTAATTCTGTTTTAACAAGTATCTCATCACAGTTATCTTTTACATGCAAAAGAAAAATGACATGGGATTTGGGATCAGCAAAAGCTGGAACTCAGTTACCCAGTGCCCATGTTTCCTGGCTTGCAGAAAAGAAGCCAGTTTCAGAGGTGTGTCTTGTTTCTGCCTTAATCCAGTCATGCTGTATGGCACACTGGGACATAATCCACAGAAGGCTTCACAGTCCCATTTGAGGAACAAAACCATATGCTTTGCCACCATTTTCACCGGATCATTATTTGGGCTCAGTGAAAATGGAATCAGGACTTCAGGATTTCAGCTTCACCCTGTGCTGCTGAAGCTACTGAAAGCTTTTCTGTTGATGTGCATGGACACAGCTTCAGCATTCAAACTTCCCTGTTCTCAGTGACCGCACTAGGACATGCCACTTTAGGAGGTCTCTCCCATTGCCCTGGATTAAATTAGTTACTGTAGAGGCAGCATTATCTGGACTTCTGGAAAACTATCAAATTATACACCACGTCTTTCAAGGCATATTAAAATCTGAGCAACTTCCTTGAGTCATATTTTGAACTCCATTTCTTACGGCAAGTTTTATATATCAAAAACCAAAGTAATGGAATTGAGCTGTCTATACTGAGTAAATGTCTCCTAACGCCACAGAAGATTTGAACCACATCTCTGCAAGAGCTCAGCTTGTCATTGGTGGTAAGCCTTAGGGAATGGGCTTTATCCTCATTCTCCCTTTGTGAATAAAAATCCCTTGTTGGGGAGGAAGACTACAATTCAAAGTCCTTTTCTAGTGAAAAAAATCCAAGTATGTTCTTGTTTTCTTTTGTTTCTATGATTTTTAGTAGATCTGACTTCACGCTATCCGCTTGTTCTCTTTGTTAGGCAGTAAGCAGATATGAGAATTTAGTAACATAACAAAGCTGTCCATTGTTTCCATTCATACTGAATCTGCTATTAAGATGATATGATTATTGAATGAGACACAGACTCCATAGTGATTGAGAGAGTGTTAAATCTTCAGAAATGGCAGTGCATGTGGTTAGATACTGATATGGAATAAATAAAGAAGTAGCAAGAGGTGGACAACATATAAATGTATAAGGAAAAGCAACTTAAATAACTTAGCCAGATGGTAAATACATAAATCAGAGGACCTTTGGTTTTAATATTAAAATTCAAGAAGTGACAGTGTTATATTAATAAAAACACTGTATTAATAAAATATGACTTCTAGAGTAAACAGTATACTATATTCACACGGAAACATATTTCTTTTATACAACACATTATTTTGCTGATGCAAGGATACGTTGCAAGAATAAGTTAGTACTCTTAAAACAAAACAAAACAGCAAAATAATGGAGTATATTATGTTAACATACAGTAACTAATTTAAAAAATATTCTCCTGAATTGACATGCACAGTTTTGCAGGTTCAACCGATCTAATTATCTGAGTAACAGTTGCAGTGAGACCTGTAAAAAATGATTAATATTACCAACAAATGTTCCAGCCTGCAGTTGCTCAGACCATAAAACTACAGGTCCAAGATGAGAAACTGTTTCTAGAAGCCAGCCATGCCTATTTAATATAGATGGCTAAAAATAACCTCAGCCATCAGGCAGGGAATGTGGGCATTTGCATCAACAAGATGAGGGCTGTCTGATTTAAGACGACTCAGCTTCAGGACTGGATCCTGATACGTTTCATAAAAGACACACACTCTGGAGCTGTACTGCTTGTTTTCTTGGCTTCTTCTGATTCACCCCTGTTTGTGTGTGGTAGCTGTGTAAACGGCTTTCACCTGTACTGTCTGCTGGGAAATGCTCAGTGCAAACAGACTGGCAACATACCCCTGGACAACATCCCAACACTCACACTGTACTGTAGCACCGATCACAGAAAACAAATTCAATTGCACAGGGGCTGCTCCTGTAGAGCTGCCCTAGTACTGAAAGGAGGGCAGAAAAATCCCAGTATTTTTACTGAGTTGTCTCCTGGCTTCAGAATAGAGCTAAACGAGAGCCTTGTCCATACTTAAACGCTCAGTTCCTATGGGATGCCTGAAATGATGTAGTGATGGAAGACGCAAGCGCCTGTCTCTTCCATCACTATAAATTCTTACAACCTTACTGCCTAGGCTGAGCAAATGCTCAAGAGCAAATCTTTTCACAAAAGCCTTGATGTGAAGCAAAGAGCTTGATAGTGAAGTAGGCAGACAAATCTGTGCTCTTCCTCTGACTGACACCCAGAATAGTAACAAAAATACTCATTTTCACTACAGCGGTGCTTCTTTTAAGGGGAAACATTTTTCACTAGTAGTACAACCTTATAAAATGATTAGCCTGATCGTACTGTTCGAGTTCTTACATTTTTATTAATGATACATTTATAAATAGTTTGCAAAGGGTTAGTGAGCAATTAATAGGTGCTTAAGCCAGGACTACAGTGTGGTAGAGACAGCCATAGGTCAATGAGTAACGTCCTAGTCAAGCAATTGAAACTGGTTGTCCTTGCACCGGCTTTAGCATTTGCCCAAAAAGATCTTCCAACACAGACACACACACAGAGACGCACACACACACGTACGTGTCTTGCTGGCTGCAAGATAAATCAGCGTTCCCTGAGAAGCTAGCATGAAAAAAAACCCATTGCAAACCCTACTTTTCCAAGACCTCTCAACTCACCAGAGAACAAACCTACTCTGTATCCTCCATATTTGGATGACTGTGCGAAGGACAAGCGTTCCACATTTCTCTGCGTGGATTCATACAAGCACACCAGCTGCTCTAGCTATAGGGCACGGACCCCCTGCAAATTCAGCAGCTCTGCAGAGGCAGATTACATAGCCCTCATGAGCACATTACATCGATGCTTTTTCCCCCCATGTTTTCAATACTTAACAGTATCTCTCTCTCACTGTGATTTCAATACCTAACTCCTTGTAGCATAAGGTGCAGAGTATTCAGCAATGAAAATAGAAGAAATACATGCTTGCAAACTGCCATCTGGTCAGGTTATGGAGGGCTACATATTTCAGCCTTGATTGCAAGCACAACCATAGAGAAACCCTTTCAAAAGACTCTGTGTTGTGGAATAATTTCTTGGTTAGCAGGAGATAATGATATTTCCTTCTCACAATTCACTGTAGAGATCCAAAGCAGGACAACAGTAAGCTCGCTAGAACAGACAGTCATGATCTACCTTTTCTGGCCAACTTGAAGGTCTTTCTTCAAAGCAGAGGAAAGCCATGGAAGAACATACTGCAGTGTTCCCAGTTCCCAAAAAGCTCTGCTGGAGAGGTGGCAACGGAAGGCCATGACTAGGATAGGAATTGGCTGGTCCAAACTATTTGAGAATCAATGGCTAAAAATTCAACTGTGCTGAAGTATGGACGTGGCCAGGGGGGGAGAAGCAGGTAGGTACATGAGGGTAAATCAAACAAAGTAAGTCTCTGACCCGAGTTTTTCTGCAAGTTCACTGTCGATCAGGCAAAGAGGAGCAGGTGGTCTGCCCAGGAGGCAAAAGATGAAGATGCCTTAACATTTAGTTCTGAACAGCACATCCAGACTGTCATAAGATCCTAGGAACGACACCCCTCTTTTTCCTTACACAGTATGTGCCACCCTCTGTGCGTTTGCTGGTATCTCCCTTCACCAGGTCACATTGCGTTAAGCCAGCATTTGCAACTTGCACTTTTGTGTGCGAGACACAAGAACAAAATACCAACTAGTGAAAAAAAAGTCCTGGAGTGCATCTTTTCACCAGATGGACACAAGCTTCTTGTGAAAAGCACCCACTTTCCTGCTGGAAGAAATCTTTTAAATACCCAAGTCTGTAAGACAGATAGTCCATCCTGAGCTTTTGCTTGAAACCACAATGCTCAAAGCACTTTGTACCTGGAACTCCAGAAGGGAATAACCATTATGAGAGAACTAAGAAAAGATCTTTTATAACTATCAAAGATAACTTGAAAATGATAGATAATGGCATACCCAGAGATGAAGCATTTTGACAGGCAAGTACCACAGCCAAGTACTTACGGACATCTATAGTTAAGCCACAGAAGTTATTAAAAGCCAAAATGCTGTCAGCTTCTGACAAAAGAAAAAAACTGAATGAATTGCTTGTTCACCGCTTGACTGAGGTGGACAGGTACACAGAGTTAACGGCCTCTGTTTCGTAACAGACAAGGAAATACAAACATATTCATTACTAAAGCAGAGCTCTGAAACTAGAGTTAATGCTAACTTCAAAGTGCAATTCTGCTTGAAGGAGTGGCTGTAAAAATGGCATTCTCCTACTCGGAAGATCTATTTCTTGTATGTTTTCTGGGTCACATCTGCTTATTTGAAACAAGATTTTTTAGGATTTTTAATCCTGTTAGCCTGCAGACCAAAGACAGCAAATGGAAAGTGAGAGAGAATCCTGAATGCCAGCCACTTAACCCCACTCAAAACAGAGGGGATGATCAGGTGTCAAGAAAAGGCCTGAGATTTGGCAGGCAGAATCCTTACGGATGCTCAGGATGCACAAGAAAGAAAGCAAAAAACCTGGGTACTCAGACTCCAGGTTGCATATGGAAGGCTGGCTGCCGAACAAAATCTCTTTTCCTTGTAAACGGAACATATTTGGTGTGAAAAGCCCTGAAAGACCACACGTTCTTTTATACAGCAACCTCCGAGAGTGCTGTGCCACTTAACTGTGCCTAGAGAACCACAAAAAAAGCAGGGAAAATAGTCTTTAGAGAGGTCACCTGGTCCAAATCCCCGGTCTGAGCCACCACCAGACACATCCTGCTTGCAAAGGGTTGATTTTTCTCTTTTAATACCTTTAGTGGAAGGAAAAGTCAGTTCTTTTCCTTTGTAGGATCTGACTTGGCTTTTTAGAGCAAGCATGACAGGGTTCAGCAATGCTTCAAAACCTGTGAAATAACAACAGTAATCCAAAGCACATGCCACATTTTTATCATTCACCAGCTCTTGAGTTCAATTTGTGTTTCTCTCAGGCTACTCATTTCTTGCTGGTATATTCCCAGTTCTCCAATTTTAATAATTTATTCTGCTTGAATCATCTCGCCTGTGTTTTACTATGGTTTCTGCATGCCTAATCCTACAGGCAAAGGAGCTGGGACCTGCAAAGATGCCCTGGGACACAGGGACACGTGCAGCCATCAGCCACAGGGCTGATGCGAGAAGCGCAATGCTGCACTATCCCTCCACGGGGTGGGTGGAAAAAATGAGTATTGGGAAGAATAAGTACAGCAATGACTCACAGAGGTTATAGGGCTGGACTGAACACAGTGAAGCACGGGTTTTTTGTTCCGAAGAGGAGCTATTTGAGTTCAAAAGCAGCATTGGAAAAAGCCTTTTAGAACGGGATCCAAAAAGCCATGCCAGCTAGGAAGGTTTTCACATTTTCATGCTTCCATGTCCAAAGGCATACGGTTCAAACTGAGGCAGCAATGCATTTCAAAAAGTAAATACCATTTCCCTCATTAACTTGAAAACGCTGAAGAGATCAGGCCTTCTATTTTTAGCATTAAACTTGAAAATCTAAAGCACTTTCTGCATGTCCAGTCTAACGTTCGCTAATTCATCTCTGTATGAATCTCCATCCATTTGCACCCAAATTCCGATTGTATCAAAGGAGGTTTCCTTACTTTACTGGCTCCCATGACTCCCGCTCAAAGCCCCTGTGAATTGACTGTGCAATTGAGGACTCCATCAGATCGACATATCTAACAACAAGTGGAGCAAACAGGTCTTGGAGGTGTTTGTGGAATTTTCCATTGCACAAATTATCTAGAATAGATAAATAAAAGTATAGTAAGACACTACCATTACTAAAACCTCTGTAACAAACCACAGCGTGGCACTTCATTACACAACAAATTTGTCAGCAAACAGGAAGAAACTTCAAGAACGTAACAGGAGCTGGCATCAGGCACCAATGTTCACAACAAAGACAGCAGGAATGGCTTCTTACTCCAAACAAATAAACAGACAATGAATCTTCTTTTCCATTAATGTCAAACTTACAAATACATTATTACTTCCTGTGAATAAAATGGATGTAAGAAGTACAGCATTGCAAACATTATGGCTTTGGCAGGTAGGAGAATCATTTCTTCTTTGGTTACTCACTACTATGGTGCTGGAAATTGCTCTCTGGGGACGAGTCCCTGGATTTTTTATGTGGTCATTGAAACCTAACTGGGGCCCTGCTCTGGGACCTAACCGAAGGCAATGCCAATTCTGCCACCAGCTCCCCAGGGAGCGGCCGGACCACTGCGGACAGTGCCAGGTCCGCATGGGTTTTGAAGGCATGGGCCCATGTGCTTTGGAGAAGGGCCTTCTTTCACAAAGCACTATTCTTCTGAGCTACTCCTGCTTCTGTTTACTTCAGTATTTTCCTCCCTTCAATAAAATCTTTTAAAGCAGGGACAGTTTTACTCTGTGTTAAATAAATGCAGTACACACATATAAAACGATACACACATTTAATGACAGTGAGATAGAGATAATTCCCTGCTTATCAGGCAGCCATTACCAAGAGACTTGAGAAGATGAAGCAAAATAAAAGTTCAACTTCTCACCTTCGACTGAGGCATTTGATTTAAGGAGTGTCTGTGTGCTTTTTTTCTAGTGGAAATGGAACAAAATCGAGCTGATGCTAAAAGAGTATGTACTGTAAATCTCTACCCATCTCAGTTCTCTGTGCAGTACGGAGAGGCTGAAAGTATTATCAGTAACCTGAGCTGCCCACTGAAAAAGAAACGATAAAAATACAATACATACAGTCACTACGGAGGGAATCGTTTAGAAGCTGAAAGAGCGGAAAGCTGTCCCATGTGTCTGGGGGTTGCACCTCTAACGCAGCATCCATATCCACTGCAAACAGTGACAGGAAGGTCTCCGCATGCTCAACCATTAAGTCTGACCACCAAGCAAAGGCCTTCAGAGTTGGTAGAAAAAGATAATAAAGAAGTATATTAGTTCTAATAAAGCACAGGGAAAAATGTTAGGCCACGTATCTCAAAAAAAAAAAAAAAGTGCATCCCATGGAAACTACCTTTATTGTAAAGAGAACAGTGCTTTAAAGTGCTAGCCTGGACGGACAGTGCTAATCACAGGAATTAGGCACCGCTATTTTAATACAAAGGTTTCCTGTAGAGGATCTGTTCAGAGCTCCACCGTAAAGGCACGCAGCTGTAACATGGAAGAGAAGGTTTTGTCTGTTCAATTTACAATAAACGACTTAATTCATCTTTAATTATGCTAGTTATCAGAACGAACAACTAATTCTTATTCTAAAGTACAGAAATTTGGGATTTTCTTCACTGTGCTTGTGGGTTTTCTCCTGTGTTTTTCAACAGTTTCAATTTTATTTGGATTCACTACTTCTATTTGTCTTGAAAAGCTAGAAACCTAAGGCATTAAAATCTGTCCTAAATCACTCACACTCTCCTTTAGAGATATTTCAAGCATCATCAATGAAAGTTATTACAGCACTGTTCATTTTACATGGTTAGCTATACACACCCATAGAAACACACTACCACCTTCATAATGCTACCGATTAGGAAATTGATTACAAAGCTCTATTATCAACATGCCAAGATAAAAAAAAATATCTACGGCAAGCCTATATTTTCACAGAGGCAGGAAAAAAATATATCTAGACTTGAAAACTAAAAAATATCAGTGAAGTAACTCATTCTCATGCACATGGGTCCTTAAAATTCACTGTACGGGCTCTCTGACGTGACATTCACATCATACATGGCTCAGATGTGAATGCTGCAAACGCATGCATGCGTGTTTAGTAATCACTTCTGGCTGGGAACATGCAATATGAGAAGTGCTGTCATTAGGACCATGTGCTGTCATTTTGAAGTGATAGGAAATTACTCAGGGACTTAAAGGATCTAAGAAACAGCTTTCTGGCACTTTGCAAGGAAAAGAAACCTCTAGCATAGGCACAAGACTGGAGATGAAACGGGAAAGACTGGGAATAGACGAATCAGTTCGAAGAGGAATTGCCAGTCAGGGAGGGGTGTTTTTTGCAGATTTTAGCAGACGTGAATAAGCAGAATGGACTTTCACTTTCTCAGGTTCAGTTTTGATTCACTGATGAAGAAGCGCACTGCAGTGCAGAGCACAACTCCAGCTGCCAGTGCCCTCGGCCACGGAGAGGGAGCAGTACCCCAAAACCAGGTTACTGCAATGGACCCCTTTAAGTCTTCCTATTTTGGCCTGACTTCTCAGCTGCCACCAATATCAGGCAGGGGGTCTTTGGAACTATTTCCACTCCTTCATTCCTCCAAAATATTCAGCAGACGGACTTTGCCCTGCTATTATTCTGTGAGTTGATATAAAACTGGTATGAAGACATGGATAGGTTGGACAGGGCACTGTGTGTTATACGCCCAGAGCACATCCAAGATGTAAAATAACCTAAATAACTGAATAACGCCCTGACTAATCTTAGTATTGGGCCTGCCCTGCCATGGGGGAGAAGATATGGATGAGGTGGGCTGTGCCACGAAGGCACAGCTTTCGTGCACCCAGGGGCAGGCTGGGCACACGCCGTGCCCGGAGCAGCAACACCAGCAGGTTACAGTGTCCCCGTGGTCACGGCGTGGGGACAAAGCGGCTACACCGAGCTCCTTCGCCTGCAGACTGCCCCCAGCCCCACGCACATGGAGGAAGCCGCCGGGCACTGCTGCAGCAACACCTGCGCCGGGGTGCTTGGAGAGCTCGGGGGCAGCGGTGATGGTGGCCCTGGGCATCTGCAAAGTTGTTACTCTGGAAAAGCCGAAACCAAAGCGAGGGAATCCAGAGGGTTGAGCGAGGGCTGAGCGCACGGGGCAATGCTCTTCAGCTCTTCCTCCCACGTCCGGCGCTGGTGTCCAACCGAGCGTGTGGCCGGACGCCTGGGAGTGCTGCCTCGGACGGTCTTGCACTACTGCAAAACCACACAGGAGCTGAAAACATCAAGACTCGGGTCTGCTCCCAATGCCTGCTCAAACCTTCTCCCCAAAGCACAGGTGGAAAACGAGCGGACGCTGAGCGATGGGGCTGCGGAGGGTCCTCTTGAAATTAGCAACGCTCATCTGCGGTTTTTAAGGATGCTGGGGCTGTCCTTGCACTGACGTGGTTTCTCTGGTTGTGCCTCTGCCTGACAAGAGCCTGCTACACCACGGCCCCATCAGATACTGCCCACAGGTCTGCGGGCAAAGAGCGATTGCTATGAAGGACCAACAGCAATCGGCATTTGCAGGGGAGAGAAAAGAGGGGAGGCCAAAGAGTATCTTCTGCAGCAAATCCCAACATAAACACTTCAGAGTCCTGCAATAAAAACCTGCTTCCATGAAAAAGGAAAACAAAATGCTATTTTTAAGAGAAATTATGAAGAAAAGCATGTGATCATTTGCGGAAAAAAAATATGCCCAAACCAGTCACAGTTTCCCTTTTGCTAGAAAAGTAAAATTTTAGCTCTGTAAGTCTCTAACTTATGTCAGGATCCTCAGCCTCCTCCTCCCTAGTCTGGGTGAGCAGGACCTTCCTGCGGTGGGAGTGGCAACACCATACTTTGAAAATTTCCTTCAAGATGGTAGCATTCCGTTTATTTACCATCTACTTACCTGCTTTGCTTAAAACACAATGTAAAGGGTGGGGGGGGGAAGTGTGCTTTCTAGCCAAACACACCTATTATTGTATATTTTACACATGGATACACATGTATATATGTATGACCTCAAAGAGTTAAAATACATATATACATATACACATATGTATACATAGAGAGAGAAAACACAAGTTTAAAATTAGGTGAATGGCACTGCCTCTGGCATTTGTCGTCAGTCATCCAGAGGAAGGGAAAGGGAGCTGGGAGACATCTGATGGGAGAGATGACACAATGACAGAGACTTCCCGTTCTCCCAGGTTACAGATGTAGGCACATGGTTTCTGCTGCATTTCTGCCTGCGCTGGTTTGCTTCTCTCTTATGGGTAAGACAAACCCAACTGACTAGACACAGTACTTCTGTCGTAATGTTTTTTTAATATTTTCCACACTCTGAGTATTATTTTCTGGGTTCTCATTAGCGAGTCTGGATGCCAGGATGTCCATGTGGGGAAAAAAGGAGAGTGTTTTAATTGCAAAACCTGTTGGTCTTCAGTAAATTAAGGCATTTCTTCAGTAACCGGTGCAATTTAATTTTCTGGTGAACATCCAAAGTAGACCAAAGTGTTGCACCTCGCAGGCTGAACCTTCTCCAGGTGAGTGGACAACATGTCAAAAAAACCTCACCTGGAATAATGTGGGGAAAAAAAAGTGCAATACCTCAGCAATTCTCATTGCATAGTGAGAGCATAATGTGGCTATAACGCATAATAAAAATCAGTGACAAACCACCCAGCCTCTTCTCTCTCTTCTTTTGGGTGCAATTCAAAGTGTGCAGAGAGCTGGCCAACTGCCTGTACACTGCTGAAATGCCACAGCCACCCTCAGGACAGGGATTCAATAACGTACCGACAGTGTGCCGGGCTTCTGGAGAGAGATGAATTTCACCCTTCCAGGTCACCGTTCAGAACAAGGGACTGGGATGCCTCCTATCCGTGTTGGCATTAACCTTCTGTCTCTAATCAAAACCCTGTGACACAAAAGATGCTGGAGAACAGTTTTGAGTCTTCCTCCTGGTGAGGATCTCGGCAGCGTGGCTGGCTGAACGCGACTGGCCCTGTAACTGCTTCCTTCAGAAGCCTACTATTTTCAAAATAACCTGCATTTTAAAAGCAGCTCCTTCCCAGCTGGTTGTACATCCAGCCTGTGCTGGTGATGAGTGGAATAAAACACTCGTCATCCTTGGACGGGTTATCACGGCTCATGCGCAAGTGCAGTGCTCTCGAGCACCCCCTTGCTTTTGTAAAAATGAAGTCCTCACCCCATATATTCTCTCTCTACATATAAATACTGTATATCCAGTACAAGGCACATACAGACAAAACCAGAGGAAGACCACTACCATTCTAGGCACTCGTGTAGTACTTAGTCCGTCTCCACCACAGTGTACTAGAGGTCGGGTGAATGCAAAACAACAGAGGTAACAACAGGCTGAGGAGAGAGTCCAGGCAGGTAGGGTTGTGTTGGGATGTAACTGCAGCGCTCGTAAAATATACCCATTGCTACATGCATGGACCGGACTACTATGCCACATTTACCCTCCTGTGTCAGGCTACCAGCTCCGCAAGCAGCCGACTCGAAGTTGCTGTTACATTCCTCGGTCAAAGTTACGGAAGCGAGGGCAACCCGGGTAAAATCCCAGTAGGAAACATGGCACTGAGAGGGCATGCACGAAATATGACAGGAGTGACTCGTTTCATTCGGTTTAGTCACATACCTCTTTCCCCTGCCAGGATCATCCAAGATTGAATGAACAGTAGAAAAACAGGGAGGAAATTTAAATATGCAATCAGGCATTAGTTGGGTGTTGTGGATTGTTGTGTATTATTAATAAGTTAAATTATACTGCAAATTTAATATACACTGGAATGATTTTTAGGTGACTGTGAAATTATTTATCAAATGCTCTTAATGCAAAATATAGTGAGTATATATATTGATGGGAAGGAAAAGAGAAAATAGTGAATGAGTGTTACAATACCTACAGTCATAAACAATAACTGTTCACTCTGAATTTTAAAACGATTAACTTTTCAATATGCATCCAAGAGCACCAGATTTATAGAGAACTCAGGGCTCAATCCTGCAAACACTTACACGGGTACGCAACGTCACTCGCTCAGGCAGAAATGTCCCAACATGCTGAGAGCGGGACTACAGCCAGCAACGTCAGCTGCCTGTGGGGTCAAGTGTTTCCAGGATCAAGCCTCACGATTTTCTGGTCTATATTTGACTACGACATGGTTTCAGTGGTTTTAAAACATGAATCTATCTGTTAAAGTGCTTAAGAGTAGTTGTATTAGGCCTCAGATAACCCAAATAATAAGTAATAGAGAATAATTAATCCTAACCTCCATGACTAATAATTGAGGTATTCCCAATAAGCCAAGGCAGAAGGGGCCAACAGGAAACCAGGTGAGTTAATCATGCACTGCAGGGGCCCAGGGAAACCCTGGAAACAACCTGAACGCTCAGAAAGGGACAAAAAAAGAATTGCTTTGGTTTGTGGTGGTTTTCCTTGCTACAGCTCTGGACAGCAGGAGCGGTAAGCTGCTGCAGGGACCCCGCTAATGCTGTCTGGAGGCACAAACACATGACTTTATTTGGAAAGACGACCTTTCTGAAAAGCCGACACGCTTGCTCTTGTATGTAGTTGGTGGTGAACGTATTCGGCCAGATTCGGCTCCTGCTGGCGCTGTATGAAAGGCTGCAGACTGACGTAGAGGAGAGCAGAACTTAATTAATTCCTCCTTTAGCCCTCCCTCCCCTCTACAGAAGCAACCTTCCTGAACTGTACTTTGCCTTCATCGCACTCGAGCACCATTATTTAAGAATACTTTTGGCTTTTAAAGAAGAATAACCCAGCACCAGTTGGGAAGACATCACACAAATGTACAAAGCTCCTAGCAAGCCACCGGAGCCTGCTGAAGACCTGGGGGACACGACCTCGCAGGGCACCGCTGCTCACCTCCGCATGGTGTTCTTCGTTTTGCTGTAGGACTTCAATTACCAATTCTGCCAGACGTATTGTATCTTCTAACTTTTTAGCTGGTGTGACTAACCGGCCTACATTTTCTGTAGTACAAGAACTTGAGTTAAAAGGGAGGCAGGATGCAAAGCTAGACGTACAGTAAGTTATTTTAGAGGTTTAAAAAAAAATCCCATAATATTCTACAGCTTTAAAGATCTTTTCATGCATATGTTAAATGCTTATATAATTAGTACTGAGCAAACCAGAAAGCCACATTCGTTATTATACTATGAAAATACAGTGCTCCAGCTCCAAATTTCACAATACTGTCAGAGTTGTTTTGCTTTATGGTGAGATAGCGGCACTTTATCACTTTATTAGCTCAAGAACATCGCATTCCCTAAAGACAGCATCTGGCCACTAATATACGAACAATATGTATCCTTCAATGTAGATGATGCTATTGTAGAAATCATGTCTATATTATTTTAAAATTATTTTAAGACGAGCAATTCAAACAAATCTGTCTGTACTTTTAATAAATTGTAGACTCGAGCAATTTAAATGTCACCTGCTACTGAAAGCAGAAATTGCAGGTCTGTCTTGCTCCAGGATTTAACTCCACAAGGATCAAGGAGTTACGCATGCTGGAGGGAGTGGAAAGTGGTAAATCCCACTAGGCGTTCATAGGTAAGATTTATATGGGAAAAGAGATGCAAATTTACAGCAAAAACCCCGCAAACAAACCAAAGAGTTTAAATCCTGGAGCTTGGTGTTTAGCTATATTGAGCTCTTTTGCAGTGTTTTCTGAAGACTTTTAAAAATAATTACATTGTATTCTTCTATGTAATTTGTATTATTAATAACATATTAAACATCTGAGGTGGTAACAATTTGGAATATTTCGAGTATTTAACTAGAAATAATATAGAAATAATATAGAGAAAAACAAACTAATCACATATTCATTGAGTGACAGAGTTGGCTGAGCGCAACCAAGGGGGCTTCTATGAGCTGACACCATGGCTCACTTCCTTGAGGTGTGCAAAGTCTCCCTGCGATGGTCACCCTGAGGAGAAGCAGAGCAGGAGACCTGCTGCCCAGGGATCCACCTACGCTGCAGCACGTCACCATGTTCACTGCAGACGTGTCACTCTGGGTGCAAATCCCGGCTCTCTAGCCCAGCTACGGCAAAGAACGGTGTCGCACTTTGGTAGCTACACCAGCCAATTCATACCTCTGCAACGATGTATATTTTGGCCTTTCCATGATACCGTAAATGGGTGAAGTACCAAAAACCCAAAACCGAACAGCCGAATTGATCTGCTGCAATCAGCAGCGTACAACAACCATACAAAATGCTAGCAGTGCATGCGTTCAAGCACCATTACTAGCAACCACCCTGGGATTTTCCAAGGAGCCCAGCTAAGCCAGCAGCTTGGGTCACGCTGACATGCAAGGTGGCTGGGCATCTCGCTCCAACCTTCTTCACGCCCTAGCTTTTTGTTAGTGTTTAGGTCTTCTCTACTGATAGGGCAGCAACTTGTGGTTGCACACAGGTGGCACTGTTCTGCTCAACTGGGTCACCCGGGGAGAAATCCCTGCCTTGCTGAAGGCTGGGTGAGCTTCGAGGACTTAATTCTCCCCCTCAAAATCTTGCCTGCTCCTAGTTTTCCCTGAATACCTGTTTACAGGTAAGAAATTTCCCATGAAAAGGAAAGCCATATGTTTCAGAACAGTCACATTTAGGCGGTCGACTGAGGGGTACACGGGCTGTTTTTCAGAGGAGCTCAGCAACCCAGTCAGCTGAAGTTGGGCATTGCAGGTGCTCAGCTCGGCTGAGAGATGCGACATGGTAAAGCACCATGCAAATGAAGTCTACATTTTTGCTGATTTATGCCACAGATAGGGGCCTTGGGGGTTTCTTCTCCGTTTTCCTTTTGTTTCTTGTATCACTGGAAACAAAAAAAAATAATCCAGGTTCCCCTTAACGTAATTTATTGGGCAAACACTGAAATTGGAGAACTGCTGTTAACTCCTCATTCTTTCTCCTATTTAATCCAGCACCTCACTGACTAACAAGAAGGAGAAACCTCTTCCTTTTGTGCAAAAGGAGTCCAAAGACAGGTCCCTTAGTAAGCTCTGGTTGTTTCTGCACCTCTGAAGCCAAGGGGAAGCTTTTCCATTGATCAAAGCAGCATCAGGCCCATTCTCATTTGCAACACTGATCTGCTCTCAAATACAACTAAAAGACAAAAGTGTTAATAAGAACAACTGCTCAGAGATGCTGTCTTTAAAGAAAATATTGATGCTTATACAACTTTGGCAGCCAGCAGATGTCAATCTTAATTTTTTTTCTTCTTATTTTAAATATTTCCCTGGTTAAGTTACTATACATCAGAATATTCTGCTAAGATAGCTGGAGCACTGACAGTTACATGAAACGTATACGATATACTTATCAAACATTTCATCCAACATCATGTAAAGCTCATACATATTTATAGTTTTCATGCAAAATGTTATGCAACAACAATGTTATTTTGTGCTGACGTTGATATTTGAAAATGTTGCATATGTCAGACATTGCTAGACAAAAAAATGTGGACATTTTGAAATAAATGCTACCTCTAAATCTCTAAAACCTACCACATCGCGCTAGGTATTTTGTATAGAGCTGCACATGAGAACTAGCTTTCTACTACTACACAAGCAACTGCTAGACTAGAAAACCACTGAATAAAAGGAAGGAAGACTATTACAGTACTTGGCGGCTGTTTGGCCATGCCTTTGAGCATATGATTTATCATGTTAGTCTGCGTTTGAGGAGATGATGGTGGTCCAGCCGGTGGCTTAGGCTTGGACGGACGGGCTGCTTGTGCATGACGGAGAGAGACGCCAAAAGTAAAGAGACAAATGACTTCATAAACAGTGACAAAAAGATGGAAACTTCGAAAGGAACATAAGCAGAAATGATCAAATACAAATGGAATAAGCTGCTGGGTTTTTGCTTATCGGTACTTGAAGTATTACACGGTAATGACACCATCTGACAACACATATTCTAGAAGTCAGCAGATTCCGAACATCCTATGGTACTGCGCAATCAGAAAGTTAAAAATTCAACACAAGTATGAAACTGCACTTCATGCAGCCACGTGAGGAAACAGAAATAGGGTAATTTGGTTAAAACTCTGGAATTCAGAAAAGGTAAACTAAAAAGGGTGACTTTAAGTCAGCGCCCCAGTGCTTAGGTACATTTAGCAATAGAATAATGAGCCACAGGAATTAATTGCTTTGCAAATATCAATTACACATTTTAGAATTAAACGTCACTGTTGGTTAAAGGGAGCTATAAAATATTCTTGTGCAATTTAAACATGTAAAAAAATCTGTCACTTAAAAATGTGTGGTTCCTGATCGTTTCCAGCTCATTTAATTATTTTCAACTTGGAATTCTAGTGGCTTTTATATTCTGGGTTGAATCATATATAAAAACTTGCCAGCTCTATCAAATATGTTACTTGCTATTCCAAATGTTAGAATACTGCAATCAGGACTTGACCCATCTGTCATATAGTTTACAATATCAGCATAGGAAAAATTCAAAGAAAATAGCCTTTCCTTTTACATACACTCAGAGAATAAATTACATACTGTGAATATATTAACACAATAGTTTCTATTCCATTTAATAACAGTTTTTAGCAGCATTGTGACTATTTTTAATAATGCCATTTGCAAGGAAGCTGGCATATTTATCTGGACATTCTATTGCCAAAAGTCCTTGCCATTTTGCGTGCATTTTCCAGTGGGGGAAAAAAAAAATCGGTTGGCTTCTGCAAAGTAGATTTCTGATTGCTTTTAATTCTCACAGAATTATAACACTTATCAAAGTATAATAAAGAATATTCGAGTAAAGCATTAGTTAAAGAGTGTAAGTTAGGTTGGTTCTCCTCTCCGTACACAGAGATAGATATACATATGTACATAAACACACATACAATGCGCATGGGCGCGTGCACACACGCACACACACACATTTTTGTCTTTTAAGCTGTGTAATGATTTAATTCAGACTCTCAGATTCAGGCTACTGGTTTCTGGCTTTTTTTCTTTTTTCTGCTAACAGGAAAAGCAAATCTGTTTGTTCATCTCTGGAGTCATCCTGATCCTTGTTCAGTATTTACCAAGGGTGGCTTTGTCCTCAGAAACAAACCTCTCAGCCTCAAGTGACAAAAGTAACTGCTTTTTGGGCATTGGCCTAATGACTTTCATTCTAATTTAAAACATAAGCAAGAACTCAATTTGGCTACTCACTGATGGCTCCTGAGCTCAACTTGTAGATGTAGGATGAATATGCTACTGCCCATCGCTATGGAGAGCAGTTCGTGCCAAGGTCCCTGCGTGGGAAGGGACCGTGGGGAAAGGGGACCGCACATCTCCTCCCACCCGCATCTGGCAACTGCACGGTGGGAACCCCTCACCACCCAGGGCAGTCCATCAGGCTTCAAAGTTGGGAGAGTCAAAGAGAGAGAGGTCCTCCTAAGAGCTTCAAAGCCAGGGGAAAATTGCACCCCAGAACTGCATCCCACTGCGCCTTTCGGCGCTGCGACCCTCAAGCACCCTTAAACATGAGTCCAGCCCCTGCCTCGCCAACAGCTCCCCATCGGAAAACAGATTTCAGACTTCATGGACGTCCAGACTCCATAGTGTCAACTGGGCCTGACTTGTGCAAATGTTTTCTGTCCTAGGGAAAAGTCATTAGCAGAGAAGGAAGAGGAGGAAAAGGCAAGAGATGCAGCAGCACCGGGACTTCACGAATCGCTAGTGCAGCGAGTACAAAACAGCTTGGAGGAGGCTCCCGCTGTGCAGTTATCAGCGCAGTGCCCCGGGGTGGCTTTCACTTCTCTGGGAGGCCTGCGAGAGATCCCCCCCAGCGCCCTACCCCTGCTCCTGGCATCTCCCCGCCGCCACCGGCTCTTGAAAGCAAGCTTCCACAAGGGATTACAGCAGGTTAAGCAACAAATTCTTGATGTAATCCTGATCTGGCCCAATCTGCACAAATATTCAGCTCTTTTGTTCATTTGAATGTTTCAGAGCCGAAGCCAGGGCTCTTGCAGGATGGCTGCAAAACCACCTGGAGCCAAAGGAGAGGAGAGGAAGAGCTCTCTCCCTTCCTCGGGGCACTGAACACCTCGTGAGCCCTGACCCGCACTTTTCTTTGTTGCCTCCTTATTGCAAGAAAATTTAAAAGATTAAGGTCTGGCTAAGGAAAGTGATTGATTTCATCTGTAAATTTAAATACAAATGGGGCCGTGACAGCAATGCCCTGTGAGGCGCTGGACTTGACAGGCTTCTCTGTGTCCAGGTCTCGGAGATGACAGGTGAGGTCCCTTTCACGGGGTGTCTCGGCTCCTGCTCGGATGGAGGGAGGTGCGTAACGCTGGATGGGTTTTACGGCACTTGCCAGCAATCAGCTGCAGTGTGTGTGTTCTGTTTCACTTTGGCTTTTCTTTCTTCCCTGTCCTTTTCCTCTCTAATCCCTCACCACAGCCAGTTTAGCATCAGGAATGCTCTTATATTCGCTGCTCACGTGTGTCAAATGGATAAAATTTAAACACCTCCATCACTGAAATCAGAGGCAGGAGCAGCTTCTTCCTTACTAACAGCCTGACAAAGTGCTTTCCTGGACAAACTTCTGCCAAAGGTTTTTACGCTTCTGCATGATACTTGCAAGTAAAATACTTGCAGAAACTCAAATTACTTGGCAAATTCAGGGATTGTGCTTGCAGTAAGCTTCAGCCTGCAATGAGTATAACAGGTATATTAAAAATTCTGTGCTACTTTGGGTATGTATATCGAATACAATTCAGGTTGCGTGACTTTATGGACTGGAAGATTTTCAAACGACACATTTCTCACTCAGCATCGTGATTTCTGCTAGATGGGCTGCTAACACATCAGCAACAGTAAGAATTACGCTTGCAACAGGAGAAGAGTTTTGTTGACTTTTTGTATTTTTTAAAAGCATAGCCACTGACTCAATGGTTTCCTTGTAATAATTAAAAATATACGACCCCTGCTAAAGGCTTTGGTATGTAAGTGTTATGTGTGCATTCATTTGCAAGCCAATCACGAAAATGATAAAAAAGAGCTGCTGTTTTCAGGATAACTATAAAGAATAATGGATTTCGCCTGAGGATAAGACAAAGCAGCCTTTTATTATATTCGTAAAATGAATTTGTGTGTATCTGATTTCAGTGATGATATAATTTTTTCTTTCAAAATAAGAAGTGTTATCTTAAAAGTAAAAAAAATTCATGGAAATGTTTTTTTTTAACTCAGAAAGAGACTCTAATTCAGCTCTCAAAACACAAATTACTGAAAAGAGAACTGATCTCCTGACTTTCTGATGATAATTCAGCCTAGCGAGGAAATTTTGCATATCTGAATTGTATCTTATGCCACAGGCAGCAAGTTACTCTGCAGTTGGTAAGAGACCTGTAGAAAGATAACAGCACAATGCAGATCTTTATGATTTCAGAAGCTCTTGTAATAACTTTGATGCTGCTTTAAACACTGCCTTTGAAAGGGCAAGAGGAAATCTCGAAAGCTGCATAACAATTCTTTGTTAAACACAACCGAATGCCATTTCAAGGAAAGAAACAAATAAAGCAGCAGTTCAGCAGCACACAAATACGGGTTGTAGTCATGCCTGAGTTACAGTGCATGATTTATTAATGACTTCAGTCTCCACTCCTGCATACAAAGACTGATGTTTTCACACATTTCGCATTCCTATTTATTTGGGGAATGTAATTTTTTTTTTTTTTAAGCTTTGTGGTTTATCACAAATGCTGGGAGTGATTGCCTAGCAGCAGTTGGGCTGACAAATCACACAGGACCTCTCCTTGTCTCAGACCAGGTTAATCAACAGGCAGCCCTTCGTACTTCAGTGCACCCGCGAAGAGTTACGGATACGTGCACGGAGCTTCCCAGGCTCAGATCCAGAAACAGGGGAGGCGAGTGACGTAAAGTGAGCATGGGGACTGTGACAAGGGCCAGTACGAATGCCTTGAAAAATACCACTGCTTCTTAACAACCTGTTGTATTGCCCTAGTCAAAAACCGACCTCTTCTGCACCCACTTCCTTGGCTGAGGACGCTTTCCACGCCTGCTGGGGCGAGCGCTATGTGCAAGATGCTCCACGGCCGGTGCCAGCTGAGGCTGACGCAGCTGAAGCCGCCACGCTCGGTCCTTCTCCTGCGGGTGCACCCGGGTCCCCAGCCTGGTCCCAGCCTGGCCAGAGGGACAGATCTGGGGAGGATGGTGCATGCCAGTGATCCAGCATGGCGAAATGCTGCGCCTCTGGAGCCCTGCTTCCCTGGAGAGGGGCTGGGGAGGCTGCCGGACAAGCAAAAACCTGGCATTTTTGTATAGCTCAAGAGTAGCTGATTTCCCTTGGTGACAAACCAACAGGACTTCAGTGGGTCCATCTGCTCTCCAGTTACTTTCCGCTTGCAGTCCGTGCCCCATTGCTCTGCCGCCCCAACACTGAGCTGCGAGGCGAGAGCTGCCTCCATCCCCATGTCTCCTTCACTTCTCTGTGCATCAACTCAGCAGTACCACAAGAAGCCTCTCTTTACAGGGACCAAAACCAAATCACAACATGAGAAATACTTGGTCTGAAAACTTAAAAAAAATAAGTCTTATACCAAACACAATCAGTTGTCAAAGTGACAACTATCGTCTTGGCTGGCACCATCTCTAAAGCTGCCTGTACCCAACTCCAGCAGTGCAAAGTGGCACTTGGGTTCATGGGATCCCTCAGCGCCACGGGACTCCAACACAGTGCAGCACATTTCACAAATCCTGTGCTTAAGCAACGGAGGAGATATTCTTTTCTAAAGGAACGATGGATTCCTGACTTTATATAAGTGAGCAGACAAGCACTTATTAAAAGGTTGCGCATATTAATCTGAGTGTTAGTAGTTTTGTCTGATTAATAATTAAAGCAAGTCATTAATCCTTAATTGTTTTAGTGTAGAACATTCTGTTTAATGTTCCACTTCAAATCAATATTTTTAAAGCAAGGCAATAGACTACACACTTTTCAGGAAAAAGGACACTAAAGGGTGACATTTGTGTGTTTAAGAAGTTGTTTTCAGTATCTTATTTTTATTCTTGCTTCTGGCAAAATAAATAAAAAGTCAGGCCAAAACCCAGTCACTTTTGACTCCACTTAAGCTGAGGAACTGGTTTCAAGTTGAGTCCTGCTGACCTTGCCTGAAAATTTTTCATTTAAGACAATGGGAGATTTGTGGGCACGAAGCAGCGGAGTCGCAGCTCCCTGCGTCCTTTTACTTGCTCCAAGCATCGAGAAGATGCAGTTTTATTTTTAAACAAGCTGGGCCATAGAAACATCCTTCTGCATTTCTACACTGTAAGCACGTGATGAGCCGTTGCCAGCAAGCGTGATGCTCAGCGCATTTATCGTGCTCAATGCACAACAGCCTGCGCTCACTTTAATCCGCTGTAGTTATCGGTAAGAGCTGGGCTTGTTCTATTTGCTCTTTGTTTATTTGCACCTCTCATAGCTGTAGGGAAAAAATTATTCTCTATTTTCTAAATATTTATTGCTATTCAAAATTAATGTTAATGTCATGCAATAGCTCTAGATCATGGGCCAAATTTGAGCTGCGGATGCCTGGGGAAGCCAGGGCAAAACCTGGCCCAGGCTCTTGTACTCCTTTTTAAAAGCAATTTCCCTTTGCAAACAGAGCTGAAATCAACCTGATCCCTTTTTTTTTTTTTTTTTTCCACAAAACAGAACGATCTACTCACAAAAAGAAATGAACAGTTCAGGTTTCAAGGACTTTTGAACTAGGACTCTGGGATACAACAGAAACGAGAACAGGGACTGCAGAGCTCCACCATCCCTTGTGAAGAGACGGGCACTTGAGCTGAGCCTTTGCCTTGTTACATGTCACCACAGGTTATAAACGAGAGACAAACACAACTTTTGTCCCACTGGATCAATTTTTACACGTTAACAAAAAAATAGAAAAAAAAATTAAAAACCCAGTCCTGCCATCAGGGCATAAAACAGAAGATATGAAAAACAAAAATGAACGTTCGTTTAGTTATAAATGTGCTTGTTAGGTGTGTTAAATTAATGGCCAAATCACCAACATTTTTTCACCCCAAATGAGCTGCAGTTCTTTTGGAAAACACGAAAGTTTCCTTTAAAAAGGCTAGATTCTCCTCTAAAACTGTCTTCTAAGAAGATACTATATTTCTAAAAGGTATTTCTAATCTACACTCTATTCTAAGGAAGCAGGAAAAGGAGATTATGTAGACAGCACAAATTAACTCCTTAAGTATTAATGCATCTCCATTTTCAGCCTGAAGGAGTACATATCTTAAGGAGCTATGAAAAAAGAAAACAAAATATATATAACTCAACAGTCCTAGCAATTTATAATGCATATACAATTGTTCACCTGCGTCCTTTTGATTCTCTATATGAAAGAGAGAAAGCAACAAGGAGAGAAAAGAGAGAAACAAGAACAGATATGCAGGATTAATGAGCAAGTGGACCGCACAGCCCCCCAGTTATGTGTGATATATGACATTTGAAAAGAAGAAAAGTCGCCCCATCTCACCCCCCGCCCCCCAAGCATGGGGTTACCAAAAGAAGCTCCTTTCACGGAGGTGAAAGAAAACGCTGCACAAATAGAAAACCAGAGAGGGTGAGCTCTGAGGACACAGAGGGGATCTCCAAGTGACAGCGGGGCTGGGATGCCCCCTCCAGAGCTCGGTGCAAAGGAGTGAGTAAAAATCGAGGAGGAGAGCAAGTAAAGTGCATCCTTCCGCTCGAGAGCTAACAGACAGGAGACATGTAAGATCTGATGTACAGAGAAAGGACAGCCTTATACAATCTTATACACAGGACTGGGTTAAAGATCTTATATGCAGGCAAAGGGACGGCTTTTTCCAAGTGTCCTTTATCTGACCTCTAGCTCACTTCTCCCCGATGAAGCCACTACCTTTTGATTGTGTACCAGTGACAAGCACTTTACAAATTGGGGTTACACAGAAGCAAAGTAAAAATGCATTCAGGTCACGGACATAAAGAAGAACTGAAAAAACTTACAGACGATCTGAGTTTATCACAAACAGATGGGTTAATTGTCTAACCTGGTTTAGGCTGATAAAAAGTGACTGGACTTCTCACACTGGGTTTCACAGACAGAAGCAACAGACAAGCCAATGCTAAAAGACTTGAAGCAAGGAGAGTGAGTTGGTTTGGATCTGGACTTTCTTGAGGTAATGAAAACAGAAAGAGTGAGGACAGCATGGAGAGGAGGGTGGTAAGTACTCACGAATGGTTAAATCCATCACTTGAGAGGCCAAGCAGAAGACAGGATGCTCATACATTTCTCTCTTTTTCCCTATAAAAGAGGATTTGGGCATGCAAGAGGCTTAGGTCAGAGGTAAAGAGGTTATAGGCTATAGGTCAGAGGAAAACTTTATATTAGGTTAAAAGGAAAGTAGCCGTAGAGTATTTTGGGATACACACAGGATAAAAGGAAGAAAAAAAAAAAAGAAAGAAAGAAAAAAAAGGAGGGTTAAAATTTGAGATCTACTGGATTAACCATTCAGCATGCCCATGAGTCACGAGAGGCTGTGACCATGACTCTAGAGGTTTGCTCTGAACTGTTTGCAAGAATATAATGATCAAAACGTCATGAATAGAGGGAAATAGAATTCCATTGGTTTAAGGCTCCGAGATACTAAGGATTTCAGCCTTCAGTATCTAAGGCTTTCACAGGTATTTCTTCATAAGCATAGCCTCAAGCACTGCTGCCACTGATTTGGTTTTGCATCTCTGACAAAAGTCTCTTAAACATGTGGCTATTAAATGTCAGGTTTTAAGAAGTAAGATTTCAAAGCCATGTACAGCGTGCAGGAACGCATCTCACTGAGGTAAATTTGTTATTTGCTCTTCTAAGAGAGTATTTGAACATGTAGTGGACTATGCTCATGAGAGAAAACCTGATGCATGCAGCTGGCGGATGTTGGGTTGTTCAAATTAACAATCCCAGCATGCTTGGAAATTGGTGTTACAACCACTTTTATATAGAGATAGTATCAAAAAGTGGCTGTGGCCAATCACGGATAAAGGAGGAGAAAAGCAGAAGAGAGCAGGTAGTGTGGAATGAACTATTTCTCTGAAAAGGTAGCTGGAAAAAAAAAGGTTTGTTGCTTCAAAGTATTCCCAGACCTAAAAGTCACAGTGCAAAAAAGAGGGCAGATAATTAACACAACCAAGAAGAATTGAGGCACAAAAGGAAAAGTACACACTAACTGTTCTACTTTGGAAATGAATGCATTTTTACTTACAGATCATAAAGTTTGTTTTTGCATAGATTTATCTGAAAGAAGAGAGCAAATCTTACCAACGAGTTAGTGATATTTACACAGAGAACCTAAGGGAGCCAGCCCTGGGTACAAGCATCCATCAACAGAAAAGCTGCTTTTGATTCTCAGTCCTTCTCCATCCTTGTCAAGTATATTTAAACATTGCATTTTACAGAATACACCAATTAAAATATCCTGTGAAGTTGAGTACTTCGACAAATTGCCTGATAATACAGTGCTTATGAAACCTTTGTTCCTTCTCTATTTTTGTCACTCATTACCAAGTCAAGAGTTGATAAACATCCTTTTAGTGCCCAATTCTTAAGTGTTTCTCACTGGATGCATAACAATGAATTCATTACCACTGGTACACAATTTGCATCGTTAGACAGAAAAAAAATGGAAAAAGAGAGGACATGTCATGTACAGAACCTGGACAATTTGTCATGTAATAACCCAATTTTTAATGTAAACAAGAACTAAGAACAAATCAGAGGGAGTTTGGGGTGGTTTTTTCCTCCTCTCAATATTGTCCTAGAGGCATACAGTGATAATCTCAGCTGTGGGAAAGCTTCACATCACACACAACAGAAATCCAAAGTCTAGAGCAGAACATACCATTCATCTGGAACATACAGGTTTAAGCAATTGCGAACTCGGATAAAGTTGGGTAGGAGTTTCAAGTTGGGAATAGCAGCCAACAAGATACCAACATAAACTGATTAACATGTAAAGAACGACTGGATTGTAGAGCTTCAGCTAACATGTAACCTCCAGCAAGCTTTAAAATGTCTTTTTGATGGCTACATGTGTCTCTGGTCACTGGTTATTATTCTCCCATAACTTAAAAGGTCAATAATATCAGCTATGCCAGATTGAGAGTGACAAAAAAGAAATCTGATGCAAGTATGGGATCACTGATCAATGACGGCTATGCAAACTGCAAAGACAATGAAACACTCCCAGAAAAAAGACATTTTAAATTGGCTACAAATCATTAAGCATAGATTAAACAGTTTTTCAGCTTCTTATTTTTCAGTTGTTTCCTGAACTCCACTGTCACAAGCAATTAGCTGCACTATACCTTCAGCTGCAAAGATGACATCCCAAGTATTTCTCAATTTGTTTTTTAAAACCACGACATGAGTCTGAATACTACACCACTGGCCAAATGTACTAACGATCGGGGAAGAAAAAAGCTACAGTTCCTTTTAACTGTTTCCTCTCTCTTTTCCAGAAAAAGAAACGTTTTGCATAGCTTCCATTCTTAACTGCTTCCAAAGCCAACACCACAAAAATGATTCAGAATCACATCAGTTTTATTGACAAGTGAATAAATAGCAAATGAGCGCTTCTTTTAAATAGCTCCCAGCCACAGTTGCCACCTAGAAATATAACAAAATTTTAATTTCACAAAGAAAGAGCCTTACCTTCAATTTTGGCATACTCTGACAGTCGAGTATAATTGACTAGAGCTGCTTGCTCCAAGCATTTACGGATGACTGTTTTTACCTCCTCTTGAGGGACCGGAGTAACTATGTCTTTCATCAGAACCTTGACACAAGAAAATCTGATTTGTTGTGGCATTGGGCACACAGAACTGCTTTTCTCCAAGCCCAGCACATACATCCATTCCTACACTAGTGCTGCTTGGCTCTCGGGGTATGCGTACAATATGCAGGATCCACCACAAGGTCACCTTGGCCAGCTTGAGACGTGAGACCTACGCCTGCTGTATTATTCCCCTTCTGTATCTATACCCTATGGCATGCCCTGAAATCTGTGCTTCTGATTTTTTAGGGCAGACACTAAGATCTATTACAACTTTCCCAGTGCCAGGCAATGTTACACCCTTCCCAGGCTCTGCTGTTGACTTGGGTTTAGGTCCGGGCTTGGCCATATTGTGTGTCGGCAGAGGTGAGAAGGGTGTCAGAGCAGCAGGAGGGCGGAAGTAGGGATGGGGAGGATGATGGTGAGCAGGTTTCCTCAGCCCGAGGGGAATGAGCCTGCCTTGAGATGGGAATTTCACCGGACAGCAGCCAGGCATCGCTTACAAGGGTCTGCGGTGTAGATGCTTGCCAGCGAGATCCTCCACTATCAACATAGATGCAGGCTGTGCTGCCTTTAGTGGCCGGGCTACACACTGGCTTCCGAGCTGAAGCAGGAGAGATAACAACCCCATCTAATACCCCACTTTTCAATCTTAGCTATGATTAATTACATGTCCTATACAAAACCAACTCAAGCTCTTCTGGATGGAAAGATACATGAATACAGGTAATTGTAACTCCTCTCTGTTATGCTTACCCTTTCCAGCAGCGACAGAGTAGCTTTTAGTGCACCTTCTGGACGGCCAAATGGAAAGCAGTACCTAGAAAAACCACATCATGTTAACATCAGACCAGGTGCACGCGAACAAGCCTTTCCAGCACTATAAAGATGCTTTCTGAACTATGTCCAAGCAATGATCTAGTCCCTCTGCCTGGAATGAGCAATCTTTCTACAAGGTTATTTTCTGAAAGGGTTTGAAGGACACTAAGGCAGCAAAACAATACGGGGTGATAATAAGCTGGCAGTTTTAGCAGCTTATTAAATCTGGGTGTCACCTGGAGAGTTTTTAGATTTCATAGGAGAGGGTTAAATATCATCTTCTTGTAAGAATGAAAAAAAAAGGCCCTCTGGAAAGAACATTTACTTCCAGCCGGAGACCCGTCGATGCAGCAGGCTGTAGGTAACCAGCTGAACCAGCCACCATCCCTGGCGAGTGGCAGCTCCAAGGAGCTGCCGCAGGGATTCTGCATGCGAATGCACATCACCCCTCTGTGTGCAGACATACACCACCTGCCCAGGACCTGGCTGGTGTGCAGGGGGCAATTCATCCCTTTTTGTGGGGCAGCGTCCATCCTTTCTATACTGTGACATCCCTGCAGAAAGCCCTGCCTGTTTGAATACTGGGCAGAATGGAAAATGAATCACTAATAGCTGAGTAGAGGGAAATGGAGAAATAAGAGGACAAGGGATTTTTTTTTTAATTGTTAAATTTTAGAAAAAATCCACAGAATTACCATGCCTATGGGAGCAAGATGGTTTGAAATATCCTTGAAAGGCTATATATTTAAAATCACTCTCCAGCTACAAACATGCTACAGTGCAAGCTTCCTGCCCTGCGTAGGTCTGTGCCACTTATGCAAAATTCCCGTATGCATTCAAAACCTGCCTTTTGGCTTTGCTGCTTATAGGAGGGAGCTGGGAGGAAATCAGTCCTCTCGCATTCAGCCTGGGCTCTCTGCCTTTACCTAAAATGCGTGATCTGATTCTCCAGAAGCAAACGAAGCCGCTCCTTGATCTCTTCGAAACGCTCTTTCTCGTCTACGGTCACAGTTCCTATCCCGTCAGGCCTGGAGGAGAAATGCCACGAATGACTCAGACTCTACCTCGCCACCCTGGAAACTCGTCCCCGCAGCACACAGCACGCTGCCCTTTCGGAAAGGGACGTCACCAACTACGAGACCCGGGACAGGGGATGTGCCACGCTGAGACACGGGTGGTCACGGCAGCACAACTGCCGAGGTATAAAAATAAATAAAGATCCTCTCTCAGAGGGATAATCTAGATGTGGACATCCCCCCCACCCCCCCGGCCTTTATTTTTCCTGTGATAGAGAAGTTGGAAAAAGGAGAATCCCCTTTTAAATATAGGCATGTGACAGGGAGTGCAATGCCAGCTCTCACTGCAGGATTGGGCCCACTGATGGCAAAATAGGGATTCAATGTCTGTAGGAAAATTCAGCCGCTAATTTAACACAATTCACAGTATAAAAGAGTATCAACAACAGGCATATATACAAACAGAATATAAAATTCTGCACTCCTTCATAACCACCGAATCACCCCATTATAGTGATTTCTGGAAGCGAACCATCTTCAGTATATTCTGCTGAAATGTGCCTAGAGAGCGACATGCATTTTGTAGTTGAAAATGCAATGCCTTTTCAGTCACTTAAATTTAATGTACAAGAATTAACACACTGATACAATTTATCAAAGATTTTTCTCGGACTATGTACTACACTTTTATTTCAGGAGTGCACAGGAGAGCATTGTGAGACACCCAGGTCCTGCTGCCGTGGGGTATTTCTCATCTTTCACAGAGCACAGTGTGCAGGCGAACCCTGCGGAAGCTCTCCCGGGGCTGGATGATGCCGTGGTCCCCGTGCTCTTCCACCCCGTACCTCTGCCGATGCCAGCCCATCCGAGAGCTGAAAGCAGCAATCCCCTCCTTCTCCCCCACACCCACACGGCAAAATATGCCGCGCGGCAGAATCCCGGGGGAGAGGAGAGAGCGAGTCTAATCCATCCACCAAAGGAATCGGCCCGGCAGACAATCAGCGGCACCGCTTCCCGTTGCCGGCGAGCAAAGTCTACGGGTTTGTGTACTCCTGGACAACTCTGCTGGCACAGGCGCTCTTTAGGCAACGTAAGACATCTTAAAATTGAACAAATGTTCTTACTTAAAGGCCTCCCCCAGTGTTCAGCTTAAGCTGCATAAATCCGCAGCACTAGACTGGTTTGGCTATACAAAAGACTTGGCAAGGGATTACAAAGCTTCTAATGAACCTCCTGTCAGGGGTTAATTGGTTGGCTTTATTTTCCTCTTAAAGAATCAAAGGCCCTAAACTTAAAAAAAAAAAAAAAAAGGCGACATAAAAAATTAAAAGCTATAAAATCTGTACAATCACTTCTCCTTGACCCTGCATTTAGTAAGCCCTTGATGTCATAAATACAAACTCTGATGTTCCAACACAGGTGAATAAACCATTAAAACACTTCAGAAGAGGAACTGGCAAAACTTACATGATATTTACTGCAAAATTTTAAAGCTAAATATATATGAAATAAAACTTGCAACATGGACACAGAAAAAGACTCAAATACCAGGGGATGTATTTAAATTTAAACAGCATTTAATCAGAAATCTTTACTTGATTATTTGCCAAATTCAGTTGTGTATTAAGGAAAAAAAAAAAAAAGGAAAAAAAAGATTTAGGCTGAAACTTGGATAAAATGTCTCAGCTGGGGAACACATTTCATAAACAGTTTTGGAAGTATGGATCTGGTCTCATTAGTACCTAATTAGGACTAGTTATTTTGAAGAAATGAGCAAGCCACAGAAAAACCAAATTAGATATCAAGCAAAAATTAATGTCTGAACATGCTTAATATATTTTTATTCCAAAGTTCCATAAAATATTTAATATTCAGACAGGGATGTTCATGCCTTTCGTGATGCTGTGCACCTCGCAGTGCCTGGTTTGCTCCCAAGCAGAAGAGCGGATAATTCAAGGCAGATCGCAATAAATGCCGTACATTAAGGGGCAGGGTTGAAGCCCTCATTTGACTTTTGGCATTTGGTTTCCCCCCTGTACCCGTAACAGCTCACAGAGTGTCACCAGGTTAATTGTATCAGCACTGACAAACGAGGTAGGAAAAGCTGCCTGCCCTGGCTGTGATTTGCTGATGGACTGGAAATGGTCTGAAAGTTATGTTACCCTTTGCTGGGTCAGTAACCTCAACTGGTGAGATTTAATGGCAGGATCTGACAGCTCAGGTTGGGTCGCAGCCCCGTCACATGAATCACAGTTTCTCACTGTATTCAAAGGGCTTCGGTGTTGCCAGAACTGGTTATTTCACACTCACCATGTAACGACTCATGTTGGACACCCAAAACAGGCTGACGTGACAGCATCAGTCATGTCCCGGCTGGGCAGTGGCGGCTCTGGAAGCATCACTTTGAAAACACTGACCCACGCAAAGACGAAGGGTGGGCACCGGAGAGCGAATCCCTGGCCAACGCAGCTCTCGCTCAAGTCACAGTGCCCCAAGGGATGCCAACCCAACCACTAAGGCGTGCGTAGACCATGTAGGCTTAACCTGTGGTCACTCCCTGGTCTTCATCTTTCTCCGGGTCCTTGTGAGCCACGAGGACATCAAACCTGGTGGCTCTAGCCACCGCTCCCTCCATGCAGGGCCTGCTGCGTGGTATGAACGCACACCACTCTCGCGTATCGTGCACTGCAAACTTGAGACAATCTACAGGTCAGCTGTAGCCATTTTTGGAGCAGCATAGATGTCTGGAAGGGCCTGCCAACCGGGAGCCATCACCACGGCAAGGACTCCCTTTCTCACCCAGCTGTAGACTATATTGCATCTGACATGATGAGCATCTCTTGAATCTACCTTTCAAATTTTCGGCAAACCATTTTCTCACTGTCCTTCACAAAGTTGACATTTTCGGCAGCATGATAGGAAAGATGTCATGTCGGCTGCTTTTCAAGTTGTTGTCACAGTGGTTAGCACCAGTTCTGTCATCTTTGCTTTCCTCACAATCCCCCATCTTGAGCCATGTCACAAATAATAATACTTCCAATGTTTTTGTCAAATTTCAAATACTATAACCCAGCTGCACATCTTTGGATTTACTAGTTACGTTAATCTTTGTTGCTCATCTTCCCAGAAGCTGAAGCATTAGAAACTCATTAATTAGTGACAAATGCAGGATATACATAGAACTGGAAAAACACTACCCAAAGCCTTGCACTTAATTTATTAGCTCGATAATTTTGAAACCTAATTAAATATTCAAGTCAAATATACTTTGAAAATGTAATCTTTTTGAGGGAACATATTTATTTTCCCTTTTGCAAGAACACAAAGGGTATATAGCTTAGCATCGCTATAATTTAAGATTCACTTCTGTGCTCTAGACAATTCCAGTACATGGCTGATGAGGCTGGAAAAAATCCCCAGGAGAAGCTCAAGTCGCACGCGCTCATTCTGGTGCTTATCGGCAATTTTGTTTTCAGCAAAGGTCTCCAGCTAAACTTTGATATTTGCTATTTGGTCTCATGGACAGAAGCACCGACTCCTCCAGCAAGCAGCATTTCCGCAGCAAGGCTAGCTAAAATGCAGCTGGAGGAAATGGATGTTCTCACACGCAATCCACAACCACACCGTTATTACGCGGAAGCAGTGATGGGGAATGAGAGGAGAGCAAAAGGGTGAAAAAAAGTTCTGTGTGTACATGGTATAGTACATGTTCTGTGTGTACAGAGGCACAAGGGACAAAATGGGTTTGGGTCTAGGAATTCAGGTCAACAAACAACATAAATGACTCCCTCTGTGTGGAGACACAATTTCATCCCATTCTCTATAGCTCCTGCTCACGGACACGAGGTGTATGGCAGAAGCTGTGGGCAGAGATGGAAGCAGAAGGGCAAAAAAGGCAAGAAAAATAAATAAGGAAAATTTTAATTATAAGTAAACAAGTTTCAGATCACTCCTTCTGCTGCAGATTCCCTATGTTGGCTCTAAACTAGTAAATTCCCACTGTAAATATTTCACATGAAAAGTTTTAAATGCCACTTTCCTAATCCCCCCTTGTTTTTAAGTTTTAAGCCACGAAAACAACAACATCAACAAAGCAGGTGGTGAAATAAAAAAAAAAAGGGTTGCACTTTAAACAGCAAAAATGATAATCCTTGTTTAGCTTAGATGGTTTGTTCAAATTCTGGGGTTAATTATAAATTATAATTAGGACCTGTGATCCTAAGGCCACTGCTTTATTCTACAAGCCCCGCCCCCCCCATGCCCTTTTCTAATTATACCCAGTGCCCCCAGGGCTAGTTATGCTGCTAAAACAAATATATCAAAATGATTTTTTTAACAAAGACTAACATACGAAGCAATAGCATGCATTTGTATGCAATTATAAATACACAGTATAGCTCCAGTGGGTTATCTCTTTGACATAAGCCTGTATGAAATACCGTGGTGGCTTATAAATGAAAAGACATATCATCTTTTACACCTTTTATGTTTAACTTGTCTACACTTTTTTTACTGGGGAAAATATTGCTTACACGTAGCAAACAGATCTTTGCACGCACTGTGAGCCCTGGCATACAGAGCCAAGGAAAAAAAAACAATGTCAAAAACTGATGCAAATAATTTGATTTTTTAAGTAACAACTCAAATATAAAACACGTGCTGCCTTCAGCTCCCTTGCTGGTTGCCAGGTGCAGCACATATGAGCTATACAGTAAACATCGATGATTAGTGCCTTGGACGGCATGTGTCAGGATAGGCTTTCAAAGGAGCCCTCGCAGGAAGACTCGCCTGCGCGAAGTCCCACCGGTTGCATGGGGACTGGCTCTGGGGACGTGGGGAGGACCACAGCTGCCTGCCTGCTGCCTCCTACATCTCCCCTAACAAATCTGACCTGAAAGAGCCCACCTGTTTAGACCCCTTGAAAAAAGCTTATTCAGCAAACATTGATTTTCCCCAACTCGCCTTTCTTCTGGGAATTCACACCGTGCGCGAAATGCCGGTTGAAAGCCCTTTGTTCAGCCCAGCCCTCCGCCAGCTCAAGATGCTGCAGAGCACGGGAGCCATTTCATCCTCCCAACTCCTGCCTTCATTTTGCTTGGGCTCTCCTCCACGCCGCAGCGCCGAGCCAAGTCACGGCTCATCGCTTCTCATGTGCGATCTACACCCCTGACGTACCGCGGCTGAACCGGATGGTTTCTGAGCACTGCCATCCTACACCCATTGTAATGAATCACGTCAGCCGGCCGCACGGAGCTGGTTATCTGCTGGTGGCTGGCAACCCATCTCCCTTCAGCACAGACGCCGGATCCTATCCGACAGACAGCCATAACACGCGCCGTGTCGCCGCGGACTTACCACGGGGCTGGTCGGGACATGGAGCCGGCACCTTACGAAAGGTTATGGCATTACGCCGTGCCAGATTTTAACCTGCCTTACTGCAGCCAGGGCGATTAATCTGAATGAGATGTGGACACTAAACACAACGTACTACGGGAAGCATACGAAGACACTGTGATAAAGTGTTGATATATTCACTACTTTTAAGGGACCAAAAATGTCCTGTTTTGTTGTTTTTTTTTAACTAGCTGTATGGAAATCTTGCCTTTATGTGAAACAGACAGATATGTAATTAGAATACAATGGGAAAATTAAAACATGTTATGCAGACTTTTCAATTCTTCAAGGTTTATGACAATAACATTATTTCTGCTGGCTCACAGTTGTAAAAAACGAATGAAAGCTAACCCTAATATTAGCTAACGAAAGAGCTACTTCTTGAAAACAAGTTTGATGCTGTAAAATACAGCTTGTAGAGGAAAAGGCAAATCACTGGTATATCAAATTAATTAATAGAGAGACTGGTAACTGCTTGGGCCTTGGGTACACGGTCATTGAACAACTTGCAGAGAATGATGCTGTTCAGTCGTTATTAGTCTGGAGGGGATTCAGTCTGGCATCCTGATTTTGATAAGCTCAGTGTCTTCTAATACTTAGCATGCACACAATCAACATTTTAGTCTTATTAAAAGTTTGGGCTTCGCAAGCATAGAAAAAGTCTTTTTTGATGCCAACTTTAACATTTAAAAAGAAAGTTATTACATGGCTAAATCCAAAAAAGGCACATGCGAAACCAAGCTCACTCCCGAAAGCCACTCCTTTGAAAGGGGCAGGAATCACCCTTCAAGGTGCAGGCACTAACTTTGCGTCTGGGAAAGCCGAGCTCAACTTTCTGCTTCTCAGCACCTCTCCTGTGCGCAGAGAGGGAAGCAGCAAAGCTCCTCTAACATCACTTCTCTGCATGTCAAATGACGCCGGCAGTACTCTCATAGCCCTCCAACGTGAGGACAGCGACGAAGATGGAAACAGAAGGCAGGGAAAGACCTGGGTGATCATGTAAAACCTTTCATAATTTTACCCCAAATCATGATGTCCTCTTAAAACCATTCCTGCTTCTTGCCTTCACTATTTTTTGGAGGGCTGTCGATAACGGAAAGTGACAGCCTCAACAATATGGTGGCGGTACCCAAACTAAACAGACATCAATAAACACACAGCGTGTCTTGTCGGATGCCTCAATAGCGCTATGCCTTTCGTACCTGTCACATAGGTAAACACATCAGAAATCACATCATCTTTCATAATGGCAGGACTTTACAAAAAGCATCCAGTGATACCTGGTGGACAAAACCCTGTTATCAACTCACTAGTGACCACAAGAGTGAAAAAGCCTCAAGCTCCTTAGTCTTAGTGAAGAGCAAATACCTGGGTAACAGTAAACTATGCTGATTTTCAGTTTGCTGGTCCATGCCTTTCTGGCAGCCTGCACCTTACATATTCAGGTGTCTGCAGGAGGTGAAACTTAGGACAAGCAATTTACATTTAACTCCATTTTTCCTTGGAAAAGGATGAAATTAACAGAAAAAAATAAGGGGACTGTCATGCAAATAGCAGTGATTTACAGCCTTCTTTTGGAGAGATTCTATCAGGCTTTCAGGGGTCTGAATAAGCTACATGAGCCCAAAGGAGGCGGGAAAACCAAACCCTGACATCTAAAGCAACAGGGCTCCAAAATATCCCCCAAATCACATTTTGCCCATTGCACCTGCTGCGGCCAAAGGGTCAGTTCCAAGCTGGAGGTGCGTTTCCACCAGCAGCCGTCCTGCTCCCGTCCTGGCTGCGGTGCGGCGGCCATGCCACCGAGGCGGGAGCCGGACAGGCACGGAGGCATCGTCCCCACGCTGATGCCTGTCATCCTGTCAGCCTTGACCTTCAGGCTGTCCTCAGCATCCGCACCGCAGCCTGCCTGCACTTTCCCGCTGACTGCGAGCGACTGTTGTCTCGGTGCCTGACCTTACGCAAACACGATACAAACAGACAGCCCACCTCAGCTCCATCACTGTCTTCTGCTAATATAGGAGATTGATAGCCACATTAAATTATCTCCCTGCTCGACCTTCATTACTGGGTGGCATATTCTGACTGACAGCCAACCTCATTCTGGAGAAAGCTAAACCACCCGTTCAGGTTTTTTTATTGTCTAAAAGTGAAGAACTTCATTTATAAAGAAGATCAACACTTTTATAGATCTGACAGAAAAAGAAGCCTCTGTTAAACAGAGAAATGTCTCATAACTTGAATCTTTCGCAGACCACCGTGCATACCAATAACAACGCAATGCATGCCGCAAGGCTGCTCAAATGTGCTCCGTGGGACGCTGTGCCGGGTCCTGGGGCAGGCACGCTCCCACCTCTACAAATTTTACATGGAAAGTTTTTAGCTCTGCCATGATCTATAGGTTTCCTGGGGACAGCATGGACAGCCCTAAGGCAACGAGCAACGTATGGTCAGGGCAAGTGGGAGGAAGGGACGTAGCTAAAGCGAACCCAGCTTTACACAGGTCGCAACTGCCAGTAAGGACTGCATGGGTAAATATTGGTTTTCTGTTGCGTTCTGCCAGGCAGCTCACAAATGCATGACGCATCTGACCTAAGCAGCTTTTTGAGAAGAAATCATGATTCTTCTGCTCAGATATTCAGATTTCTGATAGCAGACATGAAAGATAAGGAGTCGTGTTTTCTCTCAGATCCCCTGTGGTCCCTTTTTGTGATGTTCCGACAGCAGAGGCCAGAAACCACACCTCGTAGTCTCCATACGAAACTCCTCTGGCTCCTGCGCATTATGCAGAGCCTGCCCTGGGTGAGAAAGTGCAATGCCGCAGCCTTGCAGCTCCCGTAATCCCCAGGCAACAGAGACAGCAGCGACCAAGAAAGAACATGAACCTTCAGCCTTCTAATGTGAAGTCAACCATCACCTAAAGACAGCTAAGTCATAGCAAAACATCTCATTCCCATCTTGGAATTTTAAATGAATCACTCAAACAGCCTGTCCGTGGCCGAGCTGCCCATTTGGCAGCGCCCAGTGGCCTCCTGGTGAGGTGCAGCAGCCACGCGCAGCCCTGGGCAGCTGTACAGGCATGGGCCTAGGGTCTACACACCGCGTGGGTTTTAAAGCAAAGACATTTTCCTGAGCTTACAACTCTCCAGCCCCATGAGGAGGGAGCGGTGGGGTCTCACCACGGCCAGTCCTGTCAACTACCTCTTGCCACTGACCCCGATGAAGAGGAGGGTCTGGCTATGCTGGACCCTGTGAAGGTGAACACAAAGTAGCCATGACCTGCAACCAACCTCCTCTCCATTATGGACCAAACAGGTTTTGAGCCAGGTCCTGTCCCCAAAACAGCCTCCTGCCTGGATGAGCCCTGCCTGTGGAAGAGAGGTGACGGGGGCAGCCAGTTTCCCCTGCCCAGTCTCAATACCTACATGCCATGTCAGCCATCTCCTAAACACACGCCTAAAAAACTCAATGCCCTGACCCTCTATGGGACCTGGGTGCCCAAATGCCATCCAACTCCCAGGAGAGTGTACGACCCGAAGGCCGGTGCTGCAGCTGCAGCGGGGTCTCCCCGTGCCACAGGGACCCAAACTGCCCAGTGTGCTCAGTGACCGAGGAGCCCGGTGCCCTCTACAACACACTTCTGTGCACTGCACGCTTTCGCTTACCTTTTTGGCTCTGGATTCGGCTGGGATTTGGAATCTTTCCTTTTTTTGGACTCCTTTTTGGAATCCTTTTTTGTTTCCGCTTCAGCGGCAGAGGCATGAGACACTTTGCCCCCCTCGCCGTCTGCACTTGGCTGTGACCCACCAAGTAATTCTGCCATGTGTTGGCTTTGGGGAGTGATTGAAACGCAGGGGGCAAGGCCAGCAGCAAAAATGAAAGAAACAAGAAGAAAGCATGAAAAAACTCAAAATAAAACAAAAGGAAACTAAACTGAAAGCAAACAACTGAAATCAAATAACAATTGGCAAAGAAGGAATGAAAGAGCAAAAGAAAGTCAGAACTAAAAAAGAAACTAAGGAAGCAAAAACTCGGTTTCCATGACAAGATGTATGAAAGTAACTGCAAAAGCAAGCGGCAGCCTTGCAACGTGAAACCTGGGCAATGTGTGGCATAATTCGGATGGTATTTACCAGAGGGTTTATGAAAACACGTAATTATTTTATAACATTCCTTTCTTCAGCAGCATATGCAGGATAGACAGCGATATCTCAAAGTATGTAATGCAACTTAACAGGAAAAAAACATAAAAAGAAGCTGCAATAGATGCTACAGCTGTCAACAAAAGAAACAGAAAAGGAAAAAGCACACCTCCAGTTCCTCCCACCACAGATTTGCCACATTTGAGAGAAAGGAATCGGCTACTTCCGAAATTGAAATTGCTTTGCAACAGAGCAAGATAAAATTTTCAGTTATGTCTAAGCAATTTCCAAACTGACGTCACATGGACTTAAATGGGTGCCCGAGGGCTTAAAGCCCTTCTGAACACTGAAGTTTGATACTGCTGCAACTTGTCAGATCCTCTTGCACAGCAATTAAATCAGCAGGGTATATCGTTTACTTCTATTTATTCAACCCGTGGCAGTCACACGTACTTCAACTCTGTCTTGTCCAGAACTGCATCTAGCAGGTGCCTGGGTAAGAAAGTTAAAACCCCTCATTTCTGGATCCTCTACGTGCATTTTTATTGCTTACATTAAACAAGCAACGAAACAAACAAACAAGCCGACTATGCCACTAGAAGCGCTGCTGCCAAACATCCACTGTGAAAACAAATTGGGGACTGTTGTGCATTATCCAAGGAAACCTGTATTTGACAAAATCATCCCTTGCTGGCAGGGAGCTGCTAGCCGAGAAAAATTCCTTACCTGTTGCCATGAACATGTGATGCACAAAAGGCAAAGCTGTAGTGAAGTAAGGTGGGGTCAATCATAGCTCCGTTTTCTGCGCGCTCTAGCAAATCTCTGAGGTAGCAGAGATGTCTGTGACAGCCTCTCACTCCATTACGTGCACAATACTCATCTAGCACAAAGACCTGGCCAGGACTAAACCAGCCCTGTTTAGAAATAAAGAGACTTGATTTTAAATATAAGTTATTAAATACAAAGGCTATCAGATTTGGAGGTGTAGTGGTCAACTGTTCTAATAAAAGAAATACAAACCTAAAGCTACATTAAGGAAAAAGGAGAGAGGTCACTCTCAAACAATACAGTCTGTATATCATCACCCAAACACAGCATATACTCAGTGCAACTGTTAATAAAAACATATTATGCTACCATTAAAGGGAAAGGTCATTTAAAATGCTGAAAAGTTAGGCCAGTTCATGTCAGTGCCTAGCAAAAAAAGGAAAAAGAAAAAAACAAAAGAAGACTTACACCTTTAAGAGATGACAAAGGTTTGGTTATTTAAACAGTGTGAAACAGTGATCTCATTTCAGGGATGGGATTGGATATTCAGCCAGGAGCAAGAAGACTAATCTGGGGGAGAGCATGGAGGATTACACTGAATAATGACTTCTCTTGCACCTTGCAGGTAGGAACGTCCTGCAGATGGAGGAAGGCAGCTCCGCAGTGTCAGAAAGGGATGTTCCCATCGTCCTTATTGTGTACCACTGGCGACGTGCTCTGCCATTGCCCACCGCCTTGACATCGAAGCAAAGGGAAGCTCTGCTCACGAGCAGGGTTTCTTTACACATCCAGAAACCTCAGAGTATTTCTGTCTGTCAGTCCTGAGGGCCTGGTGACACATGGCCTGTGGTGCAATGTCCATGCTCCCGAGGAGGACACCCTTCCCCGTGAGGGGACGGATCCGGTGAACATCCCAGGACAGCTGAAGTGGAGCACGCCTCTGCCTTCAGGGAAGGCGCTAGCGAGAACAGGAATATTCTTGTAGATTGCTTTTCAAAATGCTGCAAAATCGTCAATATTTACATGGAAATTTGGGTGCTAAACAATTGCTAAGACGCAGCTCTGGAATGCATCAAGCTGCAAAATCTTTCATCGTTTAATTGAAAAGTTCCTGCAGCGGGCGGGAGAGTAGTTGAGGCAGAGCACTGCCCCTATAGGCAACTTCTTTGCCACCCCATCTGTTACCCCAAATGCTACATCTTAGAAACAACACTGCTGTGAAAGATTAAAATATATTTTCTACCACTCAGATGACACCAAATCTTTTCTAGATGCCAAAATAGCTGCTTTGAAAAGAGTTGAAGAAATATCAATTAAGAGCTCAAAGACATAGAGAAGGATTTGCTCATCCTTATTGGGCCAACTCCAAAACAGATTGAGAAAAGAATTAAAATAATGAGGGGAAAATGATAGATATAGGGAGTAGCTACAGTACTGGGATCACTAGAAGTGCACATTTCAAAATGAAGCCACAGAACAATGCAGATGGGACGGCACTCTGGAAGGCTATTTTTTGGGAGGGGCATATTTGCCTTCACCGCTTTTAACGGTATTTTTGTTTGCTTTTCGGTTGGTGGTATTATGCTTGATTCTGGATTTCTTGACGTTGCCTGTTACATCTTTGGACCGTCTCTTCACCTTGCCTCTCCTCACACAAGTCTTCGGCAATCAGGCATGGTAAAAATATAGAAATGCTGTAACTGTTCTATGAAAGATGTGTACATTTGATTACTGGGGTAGAAATGCATTTGAAATTGTTATATTCACCGAACATATACAAAGGACTCAGTCCTCCCTGTGGGGTGAAACCTTGGCCCTACTGACACCAATAGGAAGGCTGGCACCAATTTCACTGGAGCCAGGTATCAAGGCCAGAGTTTGGGGTGAAAGAAGCAGGAGGCTGGACCCAGTGAACCAGTGCACCCCACACTGCTCCCCTGCACTGAGCTCTGAGAAGTGCTCGTCCTCAGGTGGACAGAAGGGATGGGGGCAACCACTCAAGACCACTGCCACGGCTCACTGAGGGGAAGCCTGAGCAGAAGCTCAGAGGTTCAGTGATGAGCCTCATACCATGATACTTTACGAAAGCACGGGCAAGCAGACTACAGGTGGAGAGATCCAAAACCCAGGAGGACCAGGTGGTCTCCTTTTGCACATCAGAGGTATGAAATAAAAATCCTGCTGCTGAACAGGGCTCCAAAGGAGCAGTAAATGCTGCTCCTCACAGCCCCAGAAAAATATCTGAGGTTTGATGAAAGGTGGTATTCAGACAAATCTCCCACATCTTCAGGCAGATCCTGGCTCTTGATTAAGATTTGCCTGGCACAACCAGCTGACAATCAGCCAGTCTGGCAAATGCAGCTGATAGTAGTGACACACCGGGTGTCTCACCCCAACGCAGCTAGGTGTAGCTCAGTTTGGTCTTCCAGATGGTCTTCAGTGGCATGAGGAGACCTAGGGGGCACATCGGAGGAAGGCCATAGAGCACAGGGACTTCAACTGACAGTGTTCAACAAGCTGAACCGCACTGAGAAGGGGGCATGTGTCCCAGGCACCAGTGGGGAGTGCGATGGGAGCTCTGAAGCTGGATAAAGCAAGGCTCGGTCAGGGTTGGTGAATCACTGGCTATTTTTCTAATGGCTTTTGCAAAAACCAGGGTTTTTGAGGGAAAATTTTCACTTTTCAGTAGCTGTATTTTCTCATCTACCATAGGTAAAACAAAACAATTTCATTTTGGTAGCCTGCTTCATGGACTTTTTAATTTGACTCCTTCACATCATCTCAGCTAAGCTGGGCACTCTGAAAGACAACCTTTCCTCAGTACATCCTGTGCTGTATTATGTGAATCCCGCGAAAGCTGACACATCATGGCAAATACAGCTCCAGCAGGGACCCAGCTGCATGAGCCAGATGCCAGCAGCAGGTTGGGAAGTCTCATAAAGAGCTGAAGGGCAGTCTCAGAAATAACGCACAAGTCCAAGCAGAAAGAAATGAAGACCCATGCGTGTGTGGGGTCCATACTAAGCTGGAAGAGCTGCATACTCTTCCCAAAAGTCCAGGAAGAGCTGTGAATGCGACCATGCTACCAGTTTGTGGACGATGGGCAGGAGCCCTCAGCAAGCGATGCAGACAACGCTCTTCCCCTTCCCCTGCACAGTGCTCTCTGCCAGCAAACATCACTTCTGCCATAGCTGAGATTAGTCAGCCAGCCTGTTTGTTTTCATAGGGATGCCTGGCTCAGCCAGCGAGTGGGCTTGCAATAACGTTGTTTAACCTGGTTTCATGGAAAGGAGGCAACTCCGTGTTATCCTCTGTGTCAGGGTAAGCCACTGTGCCTGGGTAAGTCTTCCCTTGCACCAACACGTCCACATGTGAAAACAAGAAGAGGTGTGACGAGGCAAAGCTCTGCGGGATCTTGCATGAGTATGTCCTGTAGGGAAAATAACAATTGCCCAGCAGCACACAGAGCGGACAGACCAGGCTTACCATGGGCTCACAGCTCCTCCAGGCAAGCCAGCGTAGTGGTATTACCAACATCCCAAAGACACAGCATGAGAAATGGGAGCTCTTTGCAGTTGAACTCAAATTTTGAGGTCAGTCTGGTTTTTTACACCATAATGAGGACAAAACCATAGTAAAATAAGTAAAGCAGCATGTGAAATCCAAGCGTAGGTGATCACAGGCCATTATTCTCTTCTTAATAACACTCTGCAATGGGTGATTTGAAAGAAGATGGTTAATCGGTGATGCTCCACTCTGAAGAGGCACAAGTCTTGGTGCTGAGGGGAGCTCCACCACTCCGGTAGCTTCTAGCAAGGGCCTAAACATCTCGATAACAAGCAGAAGTGTGGCTGGTGGGTTTCTTGAAGAGAAACATTGTTAATCATTTTCAGTGATGGCCTTGCCACCTCTCCATGAATTTAATTCAATGGCCACAGCTCTCTCACCAGGCCCGAGACTGCACAGAGACAAACCAGCTGCAAGCCAACCTGTCAGACATGCATGGATGGGGATGGTCTTCCTAGGCTCAGCCATGCGTGAGGAGCAGAAGCTGCATGCCAAATTCACTGCCTGCCGGAGCAATTCCTTGATGGAACTGGTGAGAAACCTGCTGCAGGTCTGACAATGCTCCCACCAAGCCTACATGTACCACTTGAGTATCTGCGGGTAAAATGCACGCTGCAGCCTTCCCCCACCCCATGCTTACCTCAAGGGATGTCCACAACTGTTCCTCCTAGCTCTGCCTCTCATCAGGAAGGTGACAACTCACTACCACTAACGACATTTACTGGACCTTAGCCTTTCTGAGGAGATCAGCCCTTGCATGCAGTGCAAGGAGCAGAGCAGGGGAGAGAAACACCGTGGTGGAGGGGGATGAGGAAGACAGGATTTGAGACTGACAATCTTACTGCCAACTGTTCAGTTGTGTTCCCAGGTTGCTGCTTTTAACAGCAAGCTACTCAAGAGCCCCAGCTCCAGGGACTGCACAGCTGGCAAAAGGCAAAGGTTATTGGTGCAGGGTAGCCCTTCTGCTGAAGACACAGACCCCAGTGAGGAGGTTTCTGTGCAATAGGAGGAGGGCGGCAGGTCAGGATCTGTCCCACGCCATGTTCAGAACAGGATCAGCATTTCAGGCCCCTCTAGAAAGGCTTCATCCTGTTGTTTTCGCAAAGCCTAAGAGACTCTTCATTCTCCCCACTAAAACTGCTAAAAATTAATTGTTCAAGTTGTATTGTTAAAGGTTATTTGTCATTTAAATCCTCACAATACCTAAGAACTCCCAAGCACTGCACCCCAGCCAAAGGCCACAAGCTGTCCTGGACTACCTTGGTGCCACTGTCCTATAGACCATGTTACACAGCAGTGGGCTGAGAGCTGCAACCTGTGCTCATGAGAATAATCAGGATGGGCATGCGACTATATGAGCGTGGTCAGACTGCAGCATCACTGCAGTTATCCACCTAGCCCCATCTATTACCTGCTTGGAATCCCTGCTCATAAAAAGACACAAAGCTGTGCCACAGTTATTCCTGGTGGGACTCCATTGACATGGGAGGTGGTACCAGACCGTCATCTTTCCCCTGTTCTTTCATCCAGAAGACTCTGGAAGGCAGCTGGGAGGCTGCAAAACACTGCTCTCTACTTCACATCCCCACACTGGTGTTTGTCTTTGCAGGAAGAAACATTTTAAGCATTGCAAACAGAAATGGTAAACACAGTGCAACTGGAGAAGAACAGCAGTCAGTTCACTGCAGGTAGCCTCTCAAAAGAAAACACCTCTGGGCCAAATTCAAACCTGGTGTAAACAGAAGTCAATCTTCCAGCAACAGGGGGATTAGCCCCCACTCGCACTAGCTTTGACTTTGCTGCTTGACGTTTATATCACTAGAGACCAAAGAATATACTTGCCAGACAAGAATAGGAATCATTAAGTCTGTGGTCCAAAGTGAGGCGCTGAACCATCTCAAAGAGTGAAGCGTGGTCAAAGTTACAGGGATTGGAAGAGATAAATTCATCCATGCCATGCTTTTGAGCTCTATCTGCATCTGTTCATTTATACATATAGAGAAAGACACCATTTAGAGAGATATAAGACATTTTAGTTGACAAATACAACAGAAAAAAATATACAGTATGAAGCATGAAAGCTAAATATCTCCTCTTTCCTACATTGCCATTAACTTTTCTCTGTGCAGGCTATACAGTACACTTTTCACCTCCCATTGTCAACTTGCATCAGTTATGGCCTATCTTACTGCATTTAGGCAAAAGATTTTAGAATTAACATCTTGTCAACTGCTCATTATAGTGCATTTATTCTGTACTTAAAACCAGAACACAAACCCAAGAACTAACTCTGTATCTTACAATACGCTACAAGTTAACAGAATTTTGGCTCACATAAGTAAATTAGCTCCTATTTAGTTAGCTGTGGTTAATTATAATAGATTCTGCCATTCTAAAGAAGTTACAGCTGTAGCGTTTTTCTCTACATGCACTAGGTTTTCTAGGTATCAAACCAGTTATGCTGCTCTTTATCCAAATGCCAGTGTTTGTCTCCCCACGGCAATTTATTTCCTAATGGCAACTTTAAATTCTACCTCACCAAAATAAAAAGATGCTCTTTTAAGCATTGCTAAGAAGTTAAATTGATACGTAGTTTGCTGTCACTGAGGCAGTAAACCGATAGTGCACCGGAGCTGCCAGTCATCCCAACGGAGGGGCTGAATTTCCCCTGCCTGGATTTCGAACTGCCATTTTTGGGCGAATTAACAGCCTCAACGTATTCACACTTCTCTGCTTTGGGCGACGTTTACGGGCACTAACTCCTAGGGGCTAATTAATTAATCTCAACATGGTGAACTAAAAATACACCAAATTCAGCAGTTGAAATGAAGCCGCCAAGCCGGCCTGGGTGCGGCCAGCCGGGACCCCGCTGGGTGCAGGCTTTGTTCTACCAGCGGCCAGGGAATTAAAGGACACCTTTCACTTGGTTTTGTCCACGCTCAGCTTCCTACTGTATGGGTTCTTGCCAAATCCTCAACAAAGAGAACAGGATTTAAATCCTTCCCCTGTTTATAGCCTCCTAGGGGAACTGGGTGGCCTTGAAACAATGTGGCTGAAAGGACACAAAAAAAATGCAGTTTTCTGCAATAGCAATATATGGTAACTGTATTTGTTTTAAAACAAAATCCCTCTTTACCAGAAGAAACAAAAATCCTTAATTAAGCAAAAAAAAAAGAATAAAAGGAGCTTTAAACGATAAAGAGATAGTGTTCTTTTACATATGCTTTACTATTTAATATTAAGCTGTGAAGGATGGCATGTCTTCCTGAACACCTTGTTCATGTCTGTGCTCTCAGATATTACTGATCATTGGAAGAATCTTTACATTGTCTGTATAGTCTGTCGTTAGCTATATACAAACTATATAAATAACTTCACCCACTGGAAAGAAATCAGACAAATTAAAACCTGTAACATTTCAATTAGCTGCTAGCAATACTTAATTCAGCAGTAGCTGGCAATTTTCCTCATTAAAACCCTGCTGAATAAACACTGATTTTTTTTCCTACAGCTGGTTAATTTTTGAGGGTCTGCTCCCCTGTTCCGCTCCATGCACCGGGTCCTGCTGCCTCCCCGCTGCCTCCCTCCCCGGTCCCAAATCCCCCCTCCGCCTCTGCCAGCAGCTCCGTGCCTTCAGCACGGGGACGGAAGAAGCTGCTGCCGGCGCGGAGCGAGCGACGTGGCAGCGCGAGGGCTGGCTCGGGGGACAGGGACAACCTCCCCGACGAGCGCGTCACCTCCACGGCACCTCGCCAGCATCCTTGGGCGTGGGATGCAAAGCCCACCCAGCCCTGGGGCTCACGGCACGGGCTGGCTCCTGTCTGCTTTGACAGCTTTCTGCCCCATCGTCTCTGTCCCTCTGGGCCAAGATCGATGTGATTGAGTTCACTCCCAAGGAGTTTGTCTACGCTGTTTTCGATTCCATCCCTAGTGCCCGCAAAATGTTTTAACAGATATTATCAGACTATTTTTAATGGCTTACTGCTCTGCCCGGCTCCCCTGAGTTGACTGCAAGCTGACAAATTGGCTGGAGGCCTTCATTTGCCAGCTTTGCTTAGAGATTTTATTACTTTTCAATTAGGAGCCCTGATACACTGTCAATCCTCCTGCTCAGCCAAAGAGACTCTGAGCGCGGAGTAAATCAGCTGGAAATTTGAAGAGTCCTCTAGCCCTTTAGCTGGTGAACTTTTTTGAGCAGATGTGCTAGAAAGCATGTTTGAAACGAATATTTTTGCTCCCAACTAATAAGCTTTTTCCCACTTCATGTTCTCTGAACAAGGTGGACACGGAGCAGACCTTCTGTTGGTGCGAACCAGCTGAAGCTCTGCTGGTTACGATGGAGCCGAGGGTCTGTCCTGAGCTTCTTAAGATCTCCCTGCCCAAGGCAAGGGCACAGACAGTTCCCTGCCAAGCGCTGAGAATTGACATGGCGCTTAAATGGCCTTCACGACTGTCCATAATCAGGGGCAATTTTACTTTCATTAATAATGGTGAAGCAACACCTTACTGAGCATCCCATTGGGTGCCCTGCTTGAAAGTCCATTTGTCCCAAATCTCACCATCTCAGA
>VZTL01030261.1:867-11353 GCA_013400535.1 Scopus umbretta
CAGGTAGGATAGAGTTTCAGGTGTATTTGTTGTTGTTTTGGGTTTTGGTGTTTTTTACATAAGATTAAGGAATGGCAAAAAACTCATCTAAATGCACTGATTTGACCTTGGTTGTGTCATAGACAAATCCACATTAGTAGCTGGTTATATTTAAGTATTGCCTACAGGATCCAGTCAGATAGAATTCCACTTTAAGTACCATGCAAACATTTAATGAGAAATTATGCCTGTCCTACGAAGGTGACGGTTAGAATAGATAAGATTTAGAAATGTGAGAGAGAATGTATAATTATATCCATTTTAGGTGGAGAACTAAGGTATGCAGAGACTAAATGACTTGTCCTGGGCAATGGAGTTTGTCTGGGGCTAAAACAAGACCTGAGCTAAGGGGGGTTTTTTGTATCCCAATATGATGCTGTAATTTTAAGTAAGGTTTTAAGTAACACAGAAGCTAGAAAGACAGCAGCAGCGGTAAAGGCACACAACTCGCTGTAATATACCTGGTTTTCCTACAGCTGTAAGTGTAGCTTCCAGTTAGCCACAACTCTAGTGCTTTTTACCTGCCTGGAGTGTCATGGAGCACAGAGGGAAGATGGGAACAGCTTACAGGAAAGTAAAACAAATCTGTGTAAAACCAAGCTCTGTTAGTTTCATTGCTCATATAATAGCTTGTTTTGGTTTTGGTTTTGGGTTTTTTTAATAGTATCTCTGCATTTAAATAGTGTCTGCATTTAAATGCAAACAAAACCAAAGCAAATCTTAGGAAAATCTTGACAGCTAGAGGGATAATTGAATATTGTAATCAATGTCCTGTGGACACTATGAGGCATCCATCCCTGGATGGAAGATTATGTTAGAAGATAAGTCAGGAATCAATTTGTTTGACTCCATCACAGGATAATGGAATACATCAGATAATTTTGTTAGCATTTCTCCTAAGCCTTTTCTCCATGATGAAAAAAAAAACTTTTCTGATCAGAAATTAGGTGCTTTATGCACAGGTTAGTTGCTAAAAAAAAAACAAAAACAAACAAACAAAAAAAAAATCACCACTTTGATGGAGTTTTTTCTCTGAATTGTTGTTGTGTTGTTTTTACTCAAGGGTGCATCTGTGACTTTGCAGGCAATGACAAGGGACTTGTATACCTGTCAAGTGGGCCTCTACTTCTAAACCAATTTCCATCTAATGCATCTGTCACATCTGGGTCCTCCACCTGGGCAAAATGTTCTCTATTTATTCTGTCTCTTTGCTTCTGTTATTACTTTTTCAAAAATACTAACTGTACCATAGCTTTTTTTCTTATACTTAGACATTTCTAAGTGTATATCTGTACCTTGAACTAATTTTATTTCTCAATCCTTTCCATAAGAAGCCTGTTTATTTTCCTCAGTGACATAGCGCATAGCCAGAATCTACTGTGATACTGCATAATTTACATGCCAGTTGTGGATTATCCATATTGCATTTTGCCTGTTGCCATTCTTTCTTACAATGGCATCAAACCAAGATTCCTCCTCCCAAGAAACTAAGGCTATTTTAATTGAAAAGTAATTTTAATACTCATTTGTAGTAATTGTTATTGGTAAAAACTGAGAAGAATTACATTTAATAAGATTTTAAATAAGCAAAAATTATCAAAGCTTAATTTAAAAAAGTAGAAGTGCTGGCACAGAAAATGGGCTTACTACAGGTTAAGCAAATCCATCAAACTACAAGTAATCAAATGCTGAGTCATGAAAGAGTATTAGGTTTGAGGAACAATATCAGATTTTGAACAAAACAGAGGCATTAATTGCTCAATTTGGGTTTAATTATTCCTAGAATTTCCGTATTGCCATTCTTAATGACTTAAACTTGCCACTGTTGCTGTTTCCATCTCCTCGACTAATGCAAGTGATAGAGATCTGTACCTTTCACATTACATATGCAGACAAGATTGGTTGCTCTCCACTATGTGTGGCACACTGTGCACACTGCGTAGCATGTAGTAGATTAACCATTTGTCTGAAGGCCTGTTTTTCTGATGTCGGTGGCTTCTACAGGAACACAGTCAGCCTGGGCCTGGAACTTTGGAACGCAGAAGAAAAGGCAAATTTGCTGGTTTGCACATCATTTAATCTAAAAAAAAACCCCAAATCCAAAATATCCACTAGCAATATAGAATGCAAATCATGCAAAACAATCCTTTGGGCACTAAATTCCTCAAGAAAACAGAATGATTTCTGCTTCACTCAGTTCAGTAAGTGTTCTTTTGCGGTGCCTCCAGTTGTTTAACGGAGTGTATGAAAGATTAGAGAGAATGTCTTTCTGGATTTGTCGCCTCCTTTTTTCTGATTATAATAAATTCCAAAGATAATTATCTCTCTCTTGCTATAGATCTGAAAAGAAAAAGGTATCTTTCCAAATGTGAGAAAATATGAAGTGAAAACCTACAAAAATGGAATGACATTACAAAGAAAATGAAGAAGATTTGTCTTAAAGTTAATCAAATCCCAGCAGTTTGTGTTGAAAGTATGTTACAGCGAGCAAAGTTTAATGAGTCCGGTAACAAAGGTACAGTAGTACAAACTTCAGAATCTTAGTTTCAAAGCCCATCTATTCACATATCCTGAACACTCAACAGAAACAAAAAAAGAAAGTGGGTTGTAGAGTAAATTGGCCAAAGATTAAGGGAGATTTTAATGTAAATATTTCTTCTTCTGTGTCATAGTAATATGCAACAGAGAAGCTGCACGAGTGGGGTGCAACTGCTGTATTTGAGGAAATACTCATGTCTTGCTGTAACAAAAAGAACATTTAATATGTGCTTTGAAAGCCAAAAATTTTAAAGAAAATATCCATTAACAGTTTGTTTATGTGTATCTCTTGAATTTAAGTAATTCCTTAAGTTGTTTGGTTTTTGGGGTTTTTTTAACTCTGACTTGAGGTTTTCCACAGAGGGTGAAGGAAGTGTTCATGCAGATTTTTCAAGAGCTCTGAAACAACTTTACAACTGTAAAAAGAACTATTCCACCATATCAGATTATTAAGTATTGTATCACAGGTTGAGTTACAAATACTATAAATTATCTTGTTAAATAAAACAGTTTATAAGAGCTTAGCCTGGAAGCCTTGTGCGTATAAGTAATTATACTCATGTGAATAGTCTAGCATTTTCATGGTTAGAGACTAACTGGGTACTTTTTTTTAATAAACTAGTGAGAATAAATAAACTTTATGGTAACTATCATAATTCTCAAGGGGGAATATTTTCAGATTACTTTTGACAGTCTTTCATTACTGTGCATGTTTTGATTTGCATCTTGTCACTATTTTCTTTTTGGTTTAGAACGCAAAACAGTTTCAGCAAAGCCAGAAAAAAAATTTTCATTAATTAATAATGGATTAATGACGACAAATTTCTAAGCCAATACATTTCAATGTTATCCCCTTAGCGACTGCGTGTAATGCGAGTGGTGTTTATTGACTGATTAATCACCAGATTTATTTTTTTTCTGTTCTTCTCATTTTTCTTCCTCTTTTCTGTACAGACCTTAGAGGTTGTATCTTGGAAGAGGGGAGTAGTTACCATGAAACAGCAGACTCTGAAGAAGTAGAAATCACAAGTTGATAAATAACTCCGTCTTATCATCCCGGAGCTGAGGATTTAAGGATGGAAGTGAAATGAAAAACTGCAGCTGCAGAAATCACATTGCAGGGTGAGACTAGCTCGAAACTGAAGAGAACTTCTGTGGGTAAGCACAAGGACTGGGGCAAAGTTGGGCAAACAAACTGGATTTCTCAGCAAGGGGATGGGATGTGTGGAGGGAGATAACATAAATACTAAACACAGGTGCCAGACGTTACCTGTCAGATAAGCACAGGCCCATACACTTATCTTGTCATGAGGATGCATAAACCAGCAGATCAAACGAATACAGTCAACCCTGAATAGGATGAGTGAGGAATTGCAAGATACAGTTCATGTTCCCTGGAACAGGCTGGGCCAAATGTGACAGAGGGATGTGGTGCTGACCACTGGTGTCGGTAAGTTCTTACGGCCTCCCATCACCGCTCCAGCTTTTTTTTCTGAACACAGGCAGGAAACGGGACAGTCTCTTCTTGCATGTCCAGAATAATACTACCTACCTCACTCGGTACAGCCATCATCGAGCCGGGTAAGCTGATTGGCAGCTTCAGAAAAGATGCCAAGCTCTTGCTGCGAAGGCAGTATTGCCCTCTCGCACATCATTGTCTCTGAAGTACACGTTCAGGTATAATAGCAATAGAGACAGCATTTCTGTCCCCTGGGTGTATTGCATCTTTTTCACCTGTAGGAAACATTTCTCAGAGCTATTACTTGTCTCTTTGAAAAGCACTGTATTCACTTGAAAAAGTGTTTTTTGATTACTGAACAACATTAAGCATGTTGAATCCTTTCTAAAGGACCTCTGATGTGTTACTTGTTTAGTCATTTGAGGAAAACACCACATTTGTTGACTTTGAGATCCCTGAGAAGATTGAGAAACCTTTGCTGACCTTGTGGTTTATTTTGTGGCTAGGTTTTATATTGACACATGACTCTCCACGACCTGAGGAGTTACTAATACTAATAAGGATGAAATCTGGTGCATCATACTGAGGACAGAATTAACAGGTTACAGCAGAAATTGTCACTAAATCCATTTTTTGTTTATTAGTGAAACAGAAAGAGTAGGAAATAAAATAAAGTATGAAATAAGCTATTGAAGGCAGTAAGAAAAATTAATATAAAGAGAAGCTGAGCAAACATTCAGCAGTACACAATTGCCAGCTCAAACAAAATTACTTATTTGGCCTTTCTAGCCTCCATTTCTTCATACACATTCTCTCCTTAGAAACTGCTTACAGCAGCATATCACCTGGATGATTTAGTGGAAGTTTTTCACTTTCATAGACAAAGGGGGAAAGGTGAATCAGTGTCATGAGCCTTATTCTCATCTACAAACTATATCTGACTCTACTCTGGGCTTATTTGGGGGTGGAAGGAGAAACAGAAACAAACAAAACCAACAGACAACCCAACAAAACCAAGAAGTTGTTATTTGTAGACTCAAGACTGAAAAGGCTTTTGGAAACTCTACAGACAGAGGAGACTGTCTAAAGATCTCTTCCTTGTTTTACTGATAATACCCTAAATGAAGAAAACGGCTCAGCCTGTATTTGCTGAATAAAATTCAGAAGCACCTATGTTACTGATTCCTTTTTTTGTGAGGTTCTATATTATCAAAACCACTCAATCCTTGGTACAGCCTCTGATGATTTCAAATCAGATTAAGCCTTAGTGTTTTTCCATCAATTCTAATTGCACATTTCCGCATTTCTTAAAGGGCTCATTGCCAAGTGCTCCATAGCATGACATCACAGAATTGTGTCATCACTATTTCAGCCAAGTTATGTTCCAGTGATTTCAGCAGAGTATTAACAGCCTAAAACTAGAATATTGACTACACACAACAATCATATGTTTTTCCAGTCTAAGCATTTTAACCTATTCCACTCCCCCACACTCAGCCCCCTACCCTATCCATGGCTCATTTTCATCTATCTTCGTGCCAAAGACTATCAATCTCAATTCTTCCCATTCGTTTCAACCATTTCCATGTTAACTTTCTTTACACAGTCTTTGAGCTTGTATGTATTTTTCTGCCTTTCTATACTTGGTAAGAACTGTACTGGCTGGATTTCAATACATGAAGCTTTACTGCAGTCAATTCTTTTTGTGGTCCCTTTCCAGTTCACTGATTTCAATTCAAAACGTTTTCCCTCTCTTCCCCATATTTAAACAAAAGGAAGACCAAAGGAAACGTTCATTCAGACTGAGCAAACAGTCATAAAAGAGAATATAGAGGAATATTGAAAGGTGTTAAAATTACTGCTGAGAAGGAAAGGAGGAAAAAAAAAAAAAACAAAAAAACCCAAAAAGCCACACCACAACACATGACAGCAGAATATTCAAAGGTGACTATAAAAAAAAAATACACAACCAGAAAGAGAATTTTCTTTCTATTTTAAACCATTTTGCATGCTCTGTTAAAGGAATATGCTATTTCCCTCATTGTCAAAGGAAGTATGACTCCTGTATAGAGAAAACAATTTTAGGTATTAAATAGACAGCTTGCATTTTGGTGAGCACAGTGACAACACTAGAGAAATCCATGGAAGTGGTCTCAACTTCAGTTTGCTAAATAAGAAAGCACTATAACAGCATATATAAACAAGCAACAGCTGTGCAAGAAGAGAATACCTGTTGACAAACTGAATGTGCAGGTATATTCTGGCTTTTGGCAGAACTTTGATTTAATTGCAAGAGTATTTCAGCTTCTACAGTTAACGCAAGTAAATGGTATGTAGCAGGCAGTGTCTGGAACTCTGCCCAGAAGGCAGGGCAGCAGAGTGACACATTGTCATGACAGTATAAAACGCTAGGGCCGTGGAAATCCCTGTTCTTAATGTTTTAAATGCAGACTTGGAGGAAACAGAAGGCAGTCACAACTAATAGAGCAGTTCTGTCCCCTCGGTGCACAAGCACACCGTAATAACAGAGTGCCTCGTCTAGCAGCCTTGCTTGTTACTTACTGGGTTGCTAACATTTTGGAACAGTCTATATCAATCAACTCTCGAAAGCAGTTGTTAGGGACCAGTATCCTGAAGAATCACAGGACAGAAATGGACAGGGCAAGGAAACAAACAGGTCATGTAGTAAGAGGTACCGTTTGAGGGAAGCGACCTCACTCTATACTTAGGGGTAACAAGTTAGGCCCCTTAGTGTGATTAACCACCAGAAGCAATGATTTAATACAGCATTGGAGCCACTGATGACAAAACTGAGTATTAACTCACTTATCTCAGCAACTTTAGTGTCAGACTACAGACTTCAGAAACTATCAGTTTCCAGTCAAGGTTTATAGCCCGAACCTTACCTGCCCCCAACCCCCAAGTGCAAAGTTAGCTCCCAATTAATCTTTAAAATTAAGAGGTAGCATGCTTGAAACGGTCTCGGCTGCAAAACGCAACATTGCACATTCCTACCCTAAAACACAGATGAGCCAAGATTAATTCTCTTTTCTGCTTGCAAAGGTTCAAAGATAATTTTCTAATCATCCTGGAGAATGCTTTAACAATTGGATAATATACTATTCTACAGTGAGAAGCTACCATTGCCTCCTTTTATGGCCATTTCATGTTGCAGGAGAAGAAAGTAGTAATATAGAGAAGAGTCCTAGGACAGTTCCATTTCTGCAGAGCATTTCTCCCTGTCCTAGCCATGTGGTGAATGGCATCTCACCTTAGAAACCCTGAAGCCAGAAGCAGCCCGTGCTGCACAAGAACTGTTATAACAACTCTCTCTGAAAGCAAAAAGTGTGCACTAAGACAGTGCTGAATGAAGAGCTAAAGAGCTGGCACGTTTCCCATCTCTTACACCATCTGCCCCAAAATGGTACTCATAGACAGGATGCAATTTACAGTTATTTTAGGACTTACAACACGTAGGTAGAAGATGCCACAGATTGTAAGTGAGAAAAAAACACTGAAATAAAAGACTTGTCACACAGATGCAGCAGGGAAAGAGAGCTGCAGATCACAAAATAAAACACGATGAAATTTCAGCACTCAAAATCGTTCCTCTACAAGACGAAAGGAACAACAGCCAAGTTCGTTTGTAGTGCAGCGTCACAACCAATGGTCTGATGTAATGAAGAGCAGGTGTCTCCCACCACGGGATGAGGTGCAACATACTTATTGCCACACCAATTTTACTGTTGAGGAAGTGGAATTGTCCCACACGTTTACCCATAGGCATATCAGCAAGAGCTGCGTACCAAACATCAGCTGTCAAGGCAGGTTTGTGGGGAGAACTGAAGGACCGTGTCCGCGCTCTGGGAGAGCGGCCCAAGAAGCTGGCAAATGTAAAGGTGAAAGTGGCTCAGAGCATCACGGTGAAGAGGAGCTATGAGTTTCATTTTTGCCTAGAGTGCCCAAGAACCGTCAGCACCATAACTGTTCTTCAGGATAACAGGGGAACTCTGAAGGTCTCAAAATAATCTGCGCCCACGTAATTTAATGCTGAGCATTCAAATGAGCAGCTGCTCCTACCCTCCACACTACCACCTGCCACAGAAACACACTGCCATTTCGTTTACCTCATCCCCTTCTCCCTCAACGCTAAGATAGTTTCTACATTTCACTACTGAAATGCCTATTAGGCTTGAGCAGAACAGAGTCTGCATTTTTTTATTTCATGCAGCTCCCAGGCTTCTCTACAGAAGAGTGCCTTTGCACCAGAACATAAGGGACATCAGAAGCTGCTGCTTCACTGCCACAGGCACCACAGCTTACCTACATTCTTGCCCCAGTACAGCCCTCCAGTGGCTTCCTCCAGGATTTGTGTCCAAGTCAGCCCCTTCCCAGGTATGCTGTGTCATCAGCCTCCCGAGCTGAAAACATGCAGTACCCTGATGAAGACTTCTCCAGATGGAGGCAAGCGTTACACCTTTTGCCCTCCCACTCCGTCCTCTGCCAGGCAGCCATACCAGCACACTCGCAGTACTTGATGCTGTTACTGACCATCACATAGTCCTGTCCCACCTGCCAGGCAGCCTCCATTCTCTTACTCAGAGGACCAGCTGAACTGCTAATTTCTTCCCATGCTTTCTACATTTCCACCTATCTTTTCAGATGGTCAGTGTGGATCCATTACCTCCCCCCACTCATCTGGTGTGTCTTGCTGGGTAGCAGTAAGAGCTTCTCCACAAGGGATGGCAAGCCAGGAGCCAAGGGAAACCACGGCACAGTCCCGCAGGATACACAGCAGCGGGCAGAGCCAGGTGCTGACAACAGGCTCAATGGGCAGCCCTAGACAGGGCAAAGTGATGAGTTAGGCCCAGCACCCATCCAGAGAGCCCACGGTAGGACCAGCAGGAGGCAGGACCAAAATCAAGACTACAACCTCAGTCCAAAGTCAGCCAGGAAAAAAGGCCAGAGACAGGACTGGCAACAGGCACACCCACAACGTCACTCAAGCAAAGACAAATCAGGGCTCTTCTAAGACGGGCCAGACAATTTCTGTGTATCTTCACGTAATAAAGTAAATTCACCAAAAGCTGATTTGGATCTCTGCTAACTTGCCTGATGACGGTGAAGTCAATCGTAGTTTAAATGATTTTAACAGGGTGTGGCTGGCCCTAGCGAATCGCTTGTTCTCTTGAACACTTCTATGCCGCTTTCACGTAAAGCATAATTTAACTTCACTTACCCTTTAACAATGCATATGTAGAAAAAAAAAAAGTGTAGAAAATGTGAGGAAAGAGAGACCAGTCCCAGAGGATGTAACAGACAGTAGCAGACTCTGGTAGACTGCCTCCAAGACTGTCTGACTGTCTCTGAATGCTGATCGGCATGAACTAGCCTGATCTTGTCAGAGCTGCTCCTCTGCGGTTTTCACAGCCCGCTTATCTGGGTGGCATCTTACAGTCTTTAACTCTCCAAAACTGTGCGTAAACATCTGTAAAACCTTAAAGAGCAGCATGTTTTCTAGGATGAGGTGTCTCTGTCAAGGTGAAAGAAGGACAGCTCAGGGAGAATGGGAAGGTAGTCCTGGATGGAGCCTGACCCATGTGGTGCTCAGTTCCCACTCTCCGGGAAGCAATGGCACACGGAGCCATAGTGCAAGGCTTCTCAATGTAGCTTGGCCCTTGTTGGTGCTTGGGTCACCCTTTGCTCTTCCACGGTTTTCTGATAGGACCCCTCCAGTTCCTTTTCAAGGAAGCATTCCCTTCCCTAAGCACTGCTCTCACCAGCACGAGCAGGCTTTGTGCCCAGCGTACACTCTGATCGCAAGAGTAAAGCGGGGCTGAGTGATGCCTCCGTTCCCCTGTGGGTCTGAATTGCAAAGGTGTGGCTGAACAACCCAGCAGAGAGACAAATGACAGCAGTCCCTTCATGGACCAGATTCCCTTTCTTTGAAGCAAAATCCTAGGCTGATCCTCATCGCCACTCTACCTTCTGGTTAAAAATATCCGACCTTGTGAAACTTCACAACTCTCTCTGGGCAGCCCCTCCCTGCCCAGCGAAACAGCCGACGAGGTCAAATGAGGACAGGTCTGCCTGCCTCCACGTGTGCCTGCCCTTGATCCGACGGCCCCCTGGTACTGGCTCCCCCCAACTTTAGTCTTCTTCCACAGCTTCGTAAGCTATTTTTAACACACATAGAAGGACACACACGCTCGTTTTTCTCTCTCTGCAAGATCACCTCCAAGGGGAGGGGGGGGACAGGACAGGGTGTGCTCACCTGCCCCCCCCCTGCCCGCCTCCAAGGGAGGGGGGGACCCACTGCAACCTCCCCTCTAGTGCGGGCGGCTGCTCTCCATCGCCGGTGACGGGATTTCCTCTCCTCGGGGCAGTTGGAGGGGCTGCTCCGTAGCGTCGACGCATCTCCCCGGCTCTGCTGTTTAGCGCGGAGGGGAG
>VZTL01030263.1:0-52861 GCA_013400535.1 Scopus umbretta
GCCGCCCCTCGGCAGCCCCGGCCGTAGGAGCCCCTCTCCCCCCTCCCGGCTCCGCGCCTCTCGCCGAGACCCCTCGAGCAGCAGTTGCCCTCCTTGCCGGTTACAGCTCTCCTCATCCTTCCAACTTCGACAGGTGAGCAGAGCATCGTGGCGGTTGTAGGTACTCACTCAGCGTCCCGTTGCTCTCAGGAGAGGCACGGACTTCCTTTGGAACACCTCGCACCCTTAGTCTCTATTTGCGCCCAGGAGAAGGGTATCCACGTTCCTTAGCAGAGATTTCCCACCGCTTAAGGAAGTGAGAAGCTGCTATTGTTGTCGCTTTGAAATGTCACATCGATCGTTACGCTTGCGAGTCCTCCCATGGAAAGGTTTCTGTAGGAATTCAGTCCACTACAAATGTTTGAGGCATTTTGATGTCTTTATTTCGTGATCAGACAGGGACTAGCTGGAAGAAATGTCATAAAAACTGGATGGAAGACATGATTTTTAAATAGTTTTGTGGTTTTTAATACAGCTGCTCTTAAATAAAAAAGCAGTTGCACTCGTGTGTGCAGTTTGGATTTTAATAATAAATTATTGTTCAAGAGCTATCCCTTATTTTTGGCTTTTAAAAACGCAAAATTTAGTGCTTGACAGCTCTTGGTACCATTTATTAAATATAATTGGTACTAGAGAAAGGGATTTATTTATGCAATAGGAAGAGAGGGAGATTAAATTTAAGATTTATTTCTTTTAATGGGTAAAACTACACCAAAGCATAAGCCACTCTTCGAGAAAGCAAATTTATTTGGTATTTAAGCATCTTCCTGTATTTCAAAGCAGAACTGCAGTATAGAACTCTACAGAGGTGTCATAGATAAAATAGCTTTATACCCACAGAAATATTAATGTAAAATCAAAATACTACTTTAGCTTCTATTATCTGAACATAATATAACCAGATGAGAAAGTGCAGGAACCAATTCTACGTAAAGAATTATAGATTGTACAGAAGATTTTGCAGAAGAAATTACTTTGCTAAATCCTAGTATGTTATTTGTAGATATTTCCGTGTATGTAATGCTGTGAATCAGTTAATACAATTTTCCTGCAGCAGTCATATGTTACTTGCAAATGCTATTAATAAACACCAGGTCAAAGAACAAAGTATTTTTTGCAGCAACAGATTATTTCAGGTCATACCTATTTTAATTTACAAAATTCACTTTCCATTAAAAGGCTTCTTTGCTTCATTGTAATGTAAAATAAGTTGTCTGTGTTGTTCCCCACAAATTCACATTACATAGTGTTCTTCAGCTCAGTTACTTGCTGTTATTGGAGTTAACATTATGTAGTAAGTTTAGCATTAATGTAAATAAGATTCATGTAAATTAACATGTTACTTAGTACTGTTGAAGAAATTTCCAGTATTAATCATATGAAAGTGACTGCTCTTAGTTTTAAAATATTTCTCTTCAAATACAGATGATGAACATCTAAAATTGCAAAAGATGATATAGCTGTATGTATAGCTATAAATATAGTTGTGAATGCATGTATGCGTGTATATATATGTGTACATATATATATGTATATGCTTACACAGCAATATATTAGTTTCCCGTCAGAAAGAAACATTTGAACAGATATAACATTTTTTTAAATTGAGAGCTACCAAAAATAAGTAGCAGGACTGTTAAACAAGAACATACCTTATATATGCTGAACATCAATCAGATAACGTAAATGCTTTTCATTTGTGAAAAGGAGACGTGAATTTGAACTGTATGAAGAGAGAGGAAAAATGAGTTGTGACTGTTTTCACAAGTTCCAAATTTTTGTTCAGTCTGGTTGTGTTTGGTTCAGTCTGGTTGTCTTTTGGGTTGTGTTGGTTGGTTCTCCATTTTCTGTGGCTACATGTAGGGAACGGTGGGTTTGCCTGCAGGATGCCTGGGTGAAAGAACAAATGCACAAATCTGTGTGAGAACAGATGTGTTAGCACAAATTGCCATAGTCAGGGCTCCTGTTTCTGCGAATCAAACAAGGATTTTGCTGAAAGCGGGTACACACGTATGTATGACGAGTAACTTTCTTACACTGTGTTGACAGATTAATAGCTGCCTTCTCTGTTCCCCCTCCCACAGAATAACTTTGTTGCTTTAAAATACATCTTTGTTGTATGCTTTTTTGTGTGTGTGAGAAGAGTAGAGGCATTTTTACATCTGCTTTCTCTCCCTTCCTGGTCACCCCCTGTAAAATTCAAAACTCCTGTGATATTTTGGGGCATTATGTGTGTTGCTGAATGGTGAGTGATGCCAGGGCGGCAGGAGAGGAAATCAGACCAAGTCTCTGAGGTGACCGCTAGCACAGTTCAGGTCTGGAATATGAAATACTACGTGTTCTGAACTGATATATATCCATACAGTGTAGTGCATGTACTATGCAGCTGAAATGATGTTGATTCATAACATTTACAGTCTGGTAATCCTCAAACCTGGCTGAAGAGTTAAAACATGCTTCCTTTATCCTACAGAACCCTGTTTTTTAGGTCTTAAGCCTTGAGACCACAAGAACAAAATGGTGGATAAAGGTAATGCTTCCATGAGACAGAACAGCAGTAGTCTAGTGAAAAGTCAGCCCTTCAGTACAGTGCCCTGCACACAAAAATTAAGTCTTTGAAAGCCAGCAGACTATGGAGCTGTAATCAACTCCTTTTTATCCACAGGTGGATTGTCTGACTTATGAATGACTTGTACAAGCCAGTATCATCTACCAGGGTCCATTAGATCTGATGCAGTGCTAGACAGATGCATTAATTCTGCCTCTGGGACCAACCCAGCTGGAAAGAAGTATTGACATTTTGTGCATCATGGAGCCAAACCCCTAGACCCAGTCTGTCTGAACCACTGGGATAGCAGAAAGTAAAGATACTTCATCCTTCCTAATTAAAGCAGCATGGTATTACTATTGCTTATTGTCCAGCTTGCAACGTCAAGAGCCCTCCCAGTGCCTGCACTGCATTTCTTGTATTCAAGCACTGGGAGGTGTGGAACAGAGGCCTCAGCAACTGCGTCACACATGCTCCACCAGATTGAAAACCTCCAGTTTACTACAAGGTCTGCTAAATCAAAGAAGGCCTCACGTGGAGCTATGCAGATACTGCTGCATCACACATTCCAGCAAATCAGTATTAACCAGGCTTTCCTGCTATGTGGGATAGTCCATTCCTCTCCTGCTTACCTTGTTTCCTGCCATGGAAAATAGTGGCAGTAGAAATGGGGGTTCAATGTGGCCATTTCCTAAGAACATAGGGAAGTTTTTTGCTGAGCTACCATTTGAAAGTCAGTGAGTGTACTGCACATGACTCTCCTGGGACTTGTTCAAATCTCAGTTATTTTCTCATCAGGCTAGATCCGATGCTCAACCTCAAGCATTTTGTTCCTAGGCTTCAAGTAAAGAGTGGAAATTGCATCCTTCTGGTGTTCTTGGAGAAGTGACTCAGTCCACATCTACTTTGGAGAGACAGCTCTGCATGTCTGTGGGGCAGCTACCATGCATCAGGAGACATCCCACTTCAGCTTTCCCTATCCTCAGAGAAAATAGGAAGAAACTTGGAAGCTTTTCTTTTAATCTGCACTTCCAAATGGCTCCTGTATTTCACAAGACTTGCTAAGGCAAAAGTGGAGTTTGAGGTATTTACTCATTTCCAAACAGGGACTTTTAGCTCTGTCTTCTTCATTATTCCCCCTGATGTTTGAGAGATTGTTCATAATAAAAAGATTTGGCAGCTTCATGATTCACTAGGCTGGGTATCCAGCCAGGATATAATGATGGTTCATCAAGAACTGTCAGCTTACATTGCATGTACTGTGGATTTCAGGTGATGGAAGACAGTCTGAAGACCACAGAGCCTTGAAATAGTAAGAATTGGTGAGCTGCTCTCTGAAGATATCATAATGATACAACAACAACATTGTGAGCACCCCATAAGCTTGGAGGTCTCTGATTCACAATAAAATCTCCAGATTAAACTCACACTCCAGAAGGGGCAAGTTTCTGGAAGCTCAAAGTAGACACCAGGCTCTTTCCTCTGAGCTGCCTCATGATCTTTTCAGGGGATGCTAGGCAGTGAGTTTCCCTGTTTCTACCCACTATTTTTAGGGGCTTGCCAGGTCAGAGTTGTGCAGTTGCTGTACAGGAAAGTATGATAAAAGGAAGCTGGGAATGCCTGAAATGCCAAGGGAAAACCATTTTCATGCATCAGGCTATTTCAGTCCCAATTTTATTCCACTCTCTTAAGATTCAGTTCATCTCTGCAGTCAGCAAACTCCTCCTTGGTGCATAGTTGTATTTCCTTCTGCTTCTTCCCAGATGCCTAGCTCGGGCAAGCTGCAGAGACTAGGTCCTCCCAGGAGTGTAGAGTATATGTTCAGCGCAGCAGCACATCGAGGGCTATGAGGAACTGAGAAGAGAGGTACTCACAGTATGCCCCAGTCATAACCCTGGATAACAAAAACATTCCAGTCTCCACAGGTTTTATTATCATTACCTCAGTTTCATTATCAGTGCTAATTGAGCTGTTCTTACCATGTAGATGGGAAGTGGCTCACTGGCAGGAAAGGGCCCTCCTTGCATCAGCTGCCCCCTTACTTCTGTGCAGAATCATTGCTGGGATCCAAATTTGCCACCTGTGAAATTCGGAGGACGAAAGAACACACTCAGGGCTCAGGAATTCAAGGAATGCTGTCTATTGGCTGTTTCTCAAAGATGGGCAGGATGTTAAACTTGAGACTCAGAAATGTCACACATGACTTCAGAAAGTTTTCCAGCCTAAAATCATCAGCAACTCTTTCCTTTCCAAGGTAATCCAAGACTTCGGTATACTCTGTTTGGGATATAATGTCTGTCTGAGAGGTAGCAAACCCACAGCTGGCTTTGTTCATCCCAAAGGCTGGGAATGGCAGCACATATATGTGCCTGTCCTCTCCATGTACACTCGTACAATTTTCTTCATGTGTGTGGGCTTTTCAGCAGTAAAGGTATGAATGAACAACTTCATGCCCAAAAGGAAACATCTCCCAGGCCTGTGCCTAAGCTGAAGCACAGAAGCTCAGTCTTGCGGCAGCAGTGAGCTGAAGGAAATGGCTTGTTTAGACTTTTCATGTTTTAAAAGGACCTTTTCAGTTTGTACATTAATAGATTTAGAAAACAGGTTGAAGTTTGTTTCAGAATTTATTTTGTGGGTTCTGGAATTACTTATCTTTTAAAACAATAATTCTCCATTCCTTTCTTTGATTTCCTGCCAATTCCCTTCAGTTTTAGATTTGTTTCTTCTTTGCTATTCACAACTTGAGTAAAAAGGAATACCTTGTACAGAAGGAAAGCAAATGTATAAAATTCAAGAGGTGAATTTTCTCACTTTTCCATCTCTGATTCCCTTGGAATTGTCTTCATGTGTTAAGAATCCTCAGTTCCTTATAACAACAGAGAATAATAAATGCTGCAGACAGAAGCACTCTGTCTGCATCAGCTCAATTTCTTTAATATCTGTAGTTTATTGTGCGTGACACTGCATGTCTGATTATGGATTCCTCAGACCGACAGACCTCCTATTGAAATCAACAGCAGTTTTGGCAGCAGCCACAGGAGTGCATTGGCATGAAGTCACAGGTTATGTGCTTCAGGGGAAACACTGTCACACTTTTGACTAGAGAGGAGTAAGTTAAAAGGTGAAGGAAATTATGGTTCCAGTATTTAATATTTCTTTTTTGTTTGTTTGTTTGTTTGTTTTTTTCCTTTCAGTTTTGTTGACATGGCAAATGCAGGGCTATCCTGCTTACATTAACCCCTGCTCTGGAGAGTCTGGAGTAGATGTAAAAATGGTTGGGGAGACTGTGGGATGATGCTTTCCAGGATCAAATACATTCATTAGTTTTCATGAGTAGCTTCTGTGGTGTTTTTTTCCCAGGTAGGATAATTGCTTTGAAAGTGATATCACTATATGCAAATTAAACCACAGTTAAAATGGAATGTGGAAGGTGAAACAGTATAAGCTACTGGAATTTTTTTTTTATCAATGTAATTGAAGATAAACTATTTTTATTATCCCCTTCAATTTATGATTGTGAAGAGCTGAACTAGCTAATTAAGTTTTGGCTGAAGAGTTTCCCCTCTTGCAAAGGTGATTCATTTGTTTCCTTCACACTTGCAAAGCGTCAATCATAATACTAAGCAAGGCTACCAGTGCTTTTATGACCACCAAGACACATCAAGTGATGCCACAGTTCAACATTGTCACCGTGGCAAGGAGAATTGGGCCAAGTCCTATGGAAATAGGAGGCAGGGGAGTCCTTGCTCAAAGTGGCCTTTCTACATTTGGGCATTTCCAGACATTTAGAAGATCTTGCAGTGACATCTGAAGGCCATATAGCAGAAAATCAGGGATCTGAAATTCAGCTCAGAACTGTTCCTATGCCCTTCTCTCACTTCCCCTCTCTAGAAACATATTTTTCTCATGAAGTGAGGGAGCTATGTAAAACTTTTTCAGGAAGGCAGAAGTTGTAGCCCTAGTTAGTTAATGGGATGATATGCAAGTTCTAGGAAATGACGAGAGAGGAGAAGGCTAGCTGCAGGGTTCCAGCTTGGAAAAGCATTCAGGAAAACAAAAAATGACTAGCAACGTGTGTGCTGCTTCTGGAAGCAAACAGGCTGGGAACAGTTGCTATGAGCACCATCTATTTCATGTGCTTTTTAATGGAAGATCCACAATTGCATAATCCATAGGGAGTTGCCTGCCCATAGGTACTTGTTGTTTGACAGATCTGTCACACTTCTCAGAAATCAAGATGCAAAATTCATCACTCAGGGACATGGTATATGTGTATCAGATACACTCTGGGGGATGAAGAGTCCATTAAACAGCAAGTCCCTAAACTCATCCATATGAAGAATTTGCATCTGTGACAGATAGAATATGGAGAGTACCCATCATCTAACAGGTGATCTAACTCTAATGTGCTACTAAAGCACTATAAATATTAATTTTATTTCACCCTTTCAGAGTCATGTGTGGGCGTAAGCCCAGAGGGATAGGAACTGCTTATGCAGAACACGAGCGAGAACAGCAAGAATATGTTGCACGAGGGGGTTCATGTCTCTAGAAGGCAATGGCACTCCCAGCATTGGCAGTTTGAGGCAGCATTATCATTGCCTGCATGATACAGATCTGAAGATATGACCTTCACAAAGCGGCTTATGACAGAGTTCTGTAAACTTTGCTGAATGTAGTAGAAAAGGAGTGCATTAGTCAGATGTACGACAGCTAGCAAATCTGTGAGAAACGAGAGTACAGCAGAATTACTGCACCTTAAAGGAGGTAGCCAAAATGTGGAAATCAATAGCATAAGGCAAGAGTAAGTGGTTAGGTGAAGTCTTGGAGAATTCTCTGTTATGATCATTTTTCTGTCCTTCGCTCACTATGAAGAATGTGAGCAATTCACCTACTTCAGCCCATCAAAGAAAAATGCCAGGCATTCTAATATACCTTCTCCATTTCTCATTATTACTCCATTTGTAGATTCTTAATAAGTATGACTTTCCTTAGACTATGAAGACTTGGCAAAGATGTGAGATTTGCATCGAGACCAGATTTAGAATTAAGCAAGAGCTCAAGTACTGGGTTCATGGCTTGGTGTAGAATTCCCATTCAGGTTCAGGTCTGTGGTTCCTGAAAACTAAGAAAAGTTTTGCAAAAAACAAGCATTCTTGGTGGTGGCTGAAGTTTTGGCTCTAGTTTATAACCAAATGAAAAACATGTAGAGGTTAGTCTAGATCCAAATCAAACTTCCATCCAAATTGAGAGGTTTTTCATATTTGTATTCTGGCCCTATGTACACCTGATCTTACTTTGTTCTAGCTCATTTCTGTCATCTGTTTTAAGTCCTGCAGGTAGTGCTGCTATATTTCAGCAATACTAAGCTATCTGCTGGTGCTCCCAAGCTACGAGGTTGCATTGATACGCAGCAACCCTTCTGCACTGCATGCTGCCATAGTGTAGTCCCACACCTGCTGACCCCCCCTCTCCCCTCCGAGAGTCCAGCAGATGCCCTTCTGGCAGCCGTCAGACCTGACCTTGCACACAGTCATTCCTTGGTTATCTCTGGGTTTGCAATGAGTGGTGGCAGGACTGAAAAGGGCAGAGCTGATTAGGGCCCTGGGCAATCTCATGCCTATACCCTGTTGAGATTTACTCCTGTAAAGCGTCAATGAGTATTTTACTGGACTTACTAGGGGAAGAGCACAGGGCAGATTTAGGCTTGGGATACTGCTAAACTTCCTGAGCTTTGCTGAAAGCTTTTGCTGAGCTTTTCTGCACCTCTGTGTGCATTTTCCAGACACTACCATCCTCAAACTCATGGGACAAAGGTAAAATCTATGTTAGTAAACTTTCTTAGAAAGCGCCACACAGCCTAAGCTTCTTTACAGCAGCAACCACTGAAAAGTGATTTTTAAAAGTCTGCAATGTAGAGACACATTGCCTATGTTGTCTGCGTGTGTGAGTGTGTGTGTGATATTCTCTTTTATGCTGCAGCTGCTGAGTTGCACAATCCAGCCATTGCAGCGATGCCGGTAAAGCTTTTATAGATACTTAGCTCCTCTTCACCTCTTACTCCTGTTGCCTGTGGTCCTTTTATCTCCCTTCAGCTCCTCTGTTGTGTTTTTTTTTGCTCCACCAGAGTGTTCAGAAAGTAAATCAGTTCAAATTCTCTCTCTCCTCTCAAGTCATGTTTCAAAACTCGGTGTTTACTTTTGAGGAGGTCAGTATTTCAGTTCTCCAAGATAAGGGCTGTGGCTACCAGAGAACCCCCTATCAGCCCTCACCTGTGCAGAAGGCAGGACTTCTTCCAGTATCGTCCTGTGGATGAGTCTGCACTTCGCAATGGAGACCTCTGAGCGAGTGCTAGCCCAAGTCAGAAAGCCCACAGGATGCAGCACATCCCTTTGCAGGGGTAGCAGATCATTTTTGAAAGCAGTACAGTCATGTTTGCTCACTGTTACCCCTCAGCTCATGAACTTGCCTCTGTACCACAAGCTGAAAGCTTGTCCATGCAGAGGGAAGAGCTTTCTCATGCTATTTGGAGACTGTAGAAAAATGATTCACCCTTTTTCTTCTAAAGATGTTGCAGAATAACCCCACTCTCCACTCCAAGTACAAGCAGCACATCTTCAGCCTACCTTCTCTGTTTCACAAAGAGAACGCTGTCAATTTAAATTACACTCCCTACCTGACATAACCATGACCAGACCCTATAAAACTCCATACCTTTGGAGGCACCTAACCTCCTGTTTGAGCAGAGGGTGGCAGAGAGAATGACACACTCATGAGAGAAGCAATTCATGCCTGACAGGGTGTTCAGAAGCTGTGGTGATGCAACAGGCTAAACAACACTGGGGACTCAGCAATGTCCTGCTGTCGCTTTGTCTTGGGACACTGTGTTATACTGAGATGTTACACTAGATGGTGCATTTGACAAATTATTTGAAGAGATTGATTTTCCCATGCCAAAAGCTTTTGGCACAAGGCTGACCGTAAGAAGCCCATTTGCAGTATACATACAGTACATCCTTTTCATAACTTTTTGCAAAGTTGAGCCTTCTGTGCAAGAGTTGAATGCAACCACAGCTGCCAAGGCAGCACTTTAAGACTTTGGTGTTTATGCCTGTAGGTTTGGGGGATTTTTTTGCCCATCACAGATCTTTGACTAGTTCAGAAGTCACTTAGAAAAAAGCAAACCGTAATGGCATATTGAGTTTGATGGATGCTTGAGTTTGGATAGGGGAAAGATCTGTTAGAAAATATCTGATATTCCTTATTAACCTGCCTTTCCCATATCCCATCAAACTAGGTTAAGTAAACAGAACTGAAGATGTGCACATAGGACAGTGTCATGGTTTAACCCCAGCCAGCAACCAAGCACCATGCAGCCACTCATTCGCTCCTCCCCGGTGGGATGGGGGAGAGAATCAGAAGAGTAAAAGTGAGAAAACTCATGGGTTGAGATAGAGACAGTTTAATAGGTAAAGCAAAAGACGTGCACACAGGCAAAGCAAAACAAGGAATTCATTCCCTACTTCCCATCGGCAGGCAGGTGTTCAGCCATCTCCAGGAAAGCAGGGCTCCATCACATGTAATAGTTACTTGGAAAGACAAAATGTTGTAACTCTGATCGTCCTCCCCTTCCTTCTTCCTTCCCCAGCTTTATAGGCTGAGCATGACATTGTATGGTATGGAGTATCCCTTTGGTCAGCTGTCCCGGCTGTGTCCCCTCCCAACTTCTTGTGCACCCCCAGCCTACTCACTGGTGTGTGGGGGGGTGAGAAGCAGAAAAGGCCTTGACTCTGTGTAAGCACTGCTCAGCAGTAACCAAAACATCCCTGTGTTATGAACACTGTTTTCAGCACAAATCCAGAACATAGCCCCATACTAGCTACTAGGAAGAAAATTAACTCTATTCCAGCCCAAACCAGCACAGGCAGCGCTTCCATGGAGGAGGGATGGTTTCCCTTCTCCTCCACAGAAGGGAGGATTAGCCTGCAGGCAGGCCTGTGGGACAGTGTGTACAGGCAGAGGCTCCTGTGTCCAGGGGATTAGTTTCTGCCCTTCCCTTTGGGCGTGTGGAAGCCCTTCTGCATTCAGGATTTGGGGCAGGGGAGTAGACAGCGCAGCAAGCAGCACACACGTTGCTGGGAACTGTTGACGCTTTCACCAAGGAGCTCAGAAGAGCTGTCCGGGTTGGGGGTGTGGGCAGCGGGTGGGCTCTGGGAGCTGATGGTTGCAGATCCATCTTGCAGGTAACAATCAGAGTGCTAAAGCATGCATGTCCGGCCCCTTTGTGAGTCTTTCTTGGGTACGTATATTACGGCAGGAGTCACTAGGTGGTGCTGTTACACGTAATTCTTACGCTTATTCTTGGTATCCACACATTTTCAGTCTTTGGAGAAGTGGTTCCTGTCAGGGTTGCGTTTATGGTAGCTCTTTGAAAAGCTGCTGAAACAGAGAAAAGTAGCAGGCAGCAGTAGCTAGCTGGAAGGGGGTGTAGCTTCTTCAGAACCTCCTATCTGTGCCTTGGGTGAACTGGAGGAAGAAACCGAGCCCACAGGTATCACCCACCCTCTTCCTCGGAGGAGTGTGTGTGCTCAGACCCAGCATCCTGCCCCACTGAAAATCAGCTTTGAGGGCTCTGGATTTCTGTTTCCTGTGGAGTGACAGCAGTGCGCCAAGGCACAGCACTCGCCTAGTTTACATGGAGAAATTCAGATGAATTTCACAGAAAGGGAAATCTTAGTAAAGAGGAGCTGCCTTCTGGGGTCATAAGTGGATAAGTGAAATTATATTACAAGAGATTAGGAATTTCCTGACTGTGAATTCTTTAGGAAAGGAACTGGATCAGGTTAGAATTTATTTCTAAAGTTTTTCTTATTTAGCTAGACTTTTAAGTACTTTAGGTCTCAAATTTGTTTTCTGGTGGTTTGGAATCTTTTTGGTTTTTGTATTATTTGAGATAAATACGCCTTGACTGTTTCCATTTATTAAAAATCGGTATAGTTTAAATGGAAACACACACACACATATGAATATGTTGTATGTAACTAGGTAGATCTTATATATTGTACAAATATACACATAGTTCCCATCATTTTGTTCTCACACCAGTAGTAACTTTAGGAGATTATTGGGAAACCAGGAAATGAAAGTCATCATTAACAGGGAGCAGAGACCTGTTCTATCCTCTTCTTAGCGTATAATCTCTGGCAAACCACCTGACCTTTTTTTTTAACCCCTTTACCTCCCACTCTTTGCCCTGGATGTCTGGTTTAAGCCTTCATCCTTCAGATGTTTACTACTTGCTGCATATGTAACCATATATTTTAATATTTTCAAAGTTGGGCCTTAGACCTTGCCTACCAGCAAGAAATTATACTGAATTAACTATACTGATTTAGAAACTGATTTAGTTAAATCAGTGCAACTCTCCTGAGCACTTTATATCACTTCATTTTAAGTCACGAGTCAGTGAGTAACAAATCAATTCTGTTGGCAGAGAGTGAGAAAGATTAGACTGGATCTTCAGCCCTTCCATCTCAGTATTTATTAGGCCAAGGCCTCTTCAGGGCTTGTTGCTGTTCTCTTTAATTTTCCCTGCCTAATGGACCTGATCCAGCTCTTGATGGTGTAAATGAGGGTTTTTCCATGACCTCCAGCTGGGAGCTGGAGATGGCAATATCGTTATTAAAAACCTAGAGAAGCTTAGAATGACAAATAACTCAAACTTGCCTCCTCACTGAATACAGAGCTCTCAGGTTGTGGCTCATATTGCAGAAATTGCCTCTGTTCTGAAAAATGTAATATTCAGGGCAGGAAAATTAATCCTCTAAAGACAGCAATCTCTACTAACATTATGCTAAGAGTATCACCATACAAAGTGTCATAAGCTTATTTGATCTTCCCAACAGCAGCAGATAAGTAAGATCTCAGATATATTCTGAAATGGGATGAAAATAATATTTTTGTCAATCTCCACAGATTTTGTGCATTCAGGCTGGATAGACTTGGGACTCAGGTTATTCCTGGTTTTGTACTGGCTTAGCCAGAAACTATACTAATGTTGCACTTCCAAATCAAAAAGCACAGCTTTTTCAAAATGCATTTCAAAAAGTCCTTGCTTTTTTTGTTGTTGTTCTCCTTCTCTACCTTTCTTCACACGTCTATAAGCTACTACTAATAAAGAAGAAGGATATCTGAAAATATGCTGAACAAGGATATGCTGAGTTTCACTCACTGAAAATTTACTTACTGTTCCCAAAACTTCTTATTCCTGGCTGTAGAGAGTAGCAGTGTAGCAGGAGTTGAATTCTTGGAGTGTCTGCCTATTTCAGAAAAGTGTAACTCTCTTGTTTACAAACATAAGATTTTGGTTTAGTGCAAAGTCATTTTTCTCTTTCTGAACTGGATGTTAATAAAGCTGAAACTCTGTAGCCAACAATGTCTTGGCATGCTCTTACAATTCACCTACAGCTCCTGGAAGTCTTTATATTGTAAGTAGTGATGCCCCCTTCCATTTCCATCTCTATTCCAAATACGATTTCTTGTTTATTTTACAGGTTTATGATGGAACTTACATCTTTGCCTAAATTCCTTTGGACAAGTGACAACAAACTTCTGCATCACCATTTTCCGGACATATTGGCTACTGTTCACACCACACAAGACATTCCTGAAGAAGTTGTTTTTGGACCGTGCATGCTCCAGAACACCCTGCTGGACACTGTAGCTTTTATTGCTCTCAAGTGTTCTGAGAGACGGAACATCCATTATGTATTTAAGGTAGGAGAAATCAGCATTTAATGTTAGTTGTATCAAAATGGGTTACACTATTCCTGAGAAGGTAATTTTGCCAAGGGGTAGATTTTTGATTTGTTCAGCACAACTAACAGCTCCTTCAAATGGGAGAAGGAGACAGTGCATTTCTGATTAACAAGCTGTAGACTGGAGGGACCTCAGTGAAAACCGTTTCCTTTGCAGGAAGAATACAAGGTCCCACTTCTATGCTGATGATTGATGACCTGCTTCAGCACTGACCAGGAATAGGAGGAAAGAGGGACAAATAGTTTAGAAACTTCACGTGCAGGATTCATCCTTACAAAGGACAACAGAGGCTTATCAGGAGGTGTGACAGCCCTGTGAGAGCAGAGAGGGAAGACTGAGGCATTGCACTGATTCATGCAGGTGGTACATTCACAGCATTTATTGATGGATCTGAGCAAGCATTAATCCAGTTTGCTCAGTTATCCATAAGTTAAAATAACAATGGCAGTGATCTCAGCACGGGCTGTATGAACTGTAGAAGATATCAGTCAGGCAACTAGTCCACACAATCTTCAGGCAGCCTCATGCTTCATGCTGGCCTCTTACCTTGGCTTTATGGGTCTTGGAGTGCATTTCAGTCAGCATTGGTCTAGATAAAGACAGGGAGGTGGTGTTTTTACAATGTGAGGTAAGCAAATTTCCCACATGCTATGGCATAGATGGATCTGGGAGAGATCCAGGTTCTCCTAAGATTTCTGTGCTCTGGAGGAGAGAAATCCCAGGGAGTATGTGTAATATGGAAGATGCATTGGGAGATACATGTTTGACACTTTTGCTTTAAACAAATCAAGAAAAAGAAGGAGAGGCTTCATGGTTTTTCTGACTATTTGTTTGAGTCTCTGGCACAAGTTCGTGTGCTTGGACAGTGTTATCAGGACTCTGGGAGAACTGTTAGCTCTTTGGAGAAAGATCTCTCCTGAAACAAGGCTTTATTTATGGAATATTTCTGTATTTCTCCTGGGAGTTTTGGAATGACTGTAGACTCAAGAAAGAGCCTCAAAGGGTTTCTACATTGGAAGAGCCCTCCAGAGGGATAGCTTTAGTGGTTTGCTACATTTGAGCTAATTAATTGTTATGCAGCTATGAAACTGGATGCCTGAGTTGGCTCAGATCTCTGTCTTTTGGCACTAAATACATAAAATTCTGTGCAAGTAGCTGTTTCGCATGCAATTGGTGGTCCCATACCCTGTTAGCTACTCATAATTAAAAGTAAACCTTCCAGAAATCAGGAACTATTGTTAAGCTCCTAACTCTGTGTGTGGACAATTAATTAACAATTCAATCATGATACGATGTTGTTATCATGGCACTGAGGTGCAAAACAAGAAATGGGTTTTGATATGCTGGCTATGGTACAAACAGGATACGTGCAGGCATGATTTGGCAAGGTGGATTCTTCACAGCTGAGGTTCATGTTCATCATAGTTCAGCAGCACTCCTCCAATATTGGACAATATTATTTCTAACAAGGGTTTCCTCATCTTGGGCTTTTATGTTTAGTCCGAAAGAGAGCTCTATGTTTTTTTCTCTCATCCTCTTGGAGACCCTAATTTGAGCTCCTTGGGCCAATCTGTATGCTTGGGCAGAGAAAATGCCTTGGCAACCATTGGCACAGGTGATTCTTGCCAGCCAATCATTTAGCCCAGCAAAGCAAACCTTCCCCTTACAAAGCTGTCTGTCCCACTGAGTTCCTCTGCCCCTGACAGCTTCTTGTGGGTTCCAAGGCAGAGTCTTATTCTCTCCCTTCTCTTTCAGCCTTCAGGGAAGCCACACTGCCTCCATAGCCCAGCTGTGCTTCAGCCTGCTGGGCTGTGAAGCTTTTACCTCGTATATGGGTGTAAAGGATTCACCTGAGGGATTGACATGTCCAGAAGAGGATGGACTTGCAGGGTTTTTAGTGTCTCTAAACACATGGAAAAACTAAAGCTGGTGCATGCTTCTGGTTGACAGCACCCAGATCTAATGTTCTGTCCTTCACTCCTCCCCACCTTCTTTAAGCTCTCTCAGCTCTTTCCCTGGAGGCCTGGTTCCTGGAGGAGCTATGTTCCCTTTGACTTTGCTTAGAGCGCTGGGTGGATGCTCAGTAATTTTGAAACACAGAAACTAATAAATGACAGCCTCTGTCATAGCTATTAGTTACAACCACTGTGTGTGGGTGGGTGTGCTTGTGTCGCTGTCAGACTTTTGTATTTCTCAATCATTGTTAATTTCCATGGCATTTAGAGAGAACCAGTTACAGGGCATACTAATTTATTTTCTCCTGTGTACTAATTAACTCTTCTACTAATGGTCCCTTAATGTTTCATTCTTGTATTCAAGCTGCTAATGTGGTCATACTTTTCATGGTAGGTAATAGTCAGAGAGAGTTAAAAACAGAGAAAGAAATAGCTAAAATACTGTTTCTGATACCAAACACCAATGAATGGCTGCCCTGCAATTAGTGGAAAACAAAGAGCTATATATTGCTTGGGGTGAAATTTAGATCATAGCTGTCATTAGACATTTTTCATTTCCAAACTTCTTCCTCTCTAAACAATGACTTAGTGCTTCAAAAATTAGTTGAGGCTTTTTCTGTGTGTAAATATTGCCCTTGATTGCCCTGTGGTTCAGCCTCCAAGCTATGAAAATCTTCCCCATCTTTCAAATACTGCATAGGACATAGATCTGCTGTGGTAAACACCAAGAAAAAAACTATAAAGAAATAAATCATTCCTTATTCAGAGCAAATGCAATAAAGTAAATAAAATGGGAGCCACACACTGAATGAGGAAGACAAAACCAAATGTTTCATAGTTATATTATTTCCAGAGCATGGTCAACCTGTGACTAAATGACTCAGAAGTCCTGTGGAGAAAGGAATATATGTGACTGAGGATTATGCTGTAATATATACACGGAAGGGAAATTTAATTTGAGCAGTGGACTTAATATTATTTTTTTAACACCTGAGTGCCTGACCTTGCAACCTAAGCAACATTTTTTGGCTTTATCTGCTTGGTACTTCTGAATGCACACTTACTGAAAGTAAATCAACCCCCTGCAACTCTCAGAAATAATTTAATGAAAAATATTAATCTGATGAGTTTTTATCTGTCTAGATACCTTGAAATGAATTTAATTGATTTGTCAAAGGCAGGAATAGGAATATATAATTTTATTTCTGAAAGAGGAAAGAGATCATATAAGTGCTTCTTAGCTGTATTTATTAAAATCTAATTTTCATGTTATCTAACCAAACAGTTATGTATGCAGATGTTGTCTCCCTGAGGTATTGAATCAAAAAGCCCAAGATTATCCTTACACCTCCTGATCCATATCCTCTTACGTCAGTGAAAAACTCCACATGCAAGTCTCCAGAGTGTATGTTCATTTCTGGGCCCACGCTGCACTGATCCAGGGGTCTGCACATCTCACACCCCCCAGGCCACAGCACTCGCACCTCTCCTGAGTCATATCCCATTTTCCCATGGGACTGAGACCCCTTACAGAGGAGCACACCTTCTGTACCTGTGATCCACACCTGACACAGTCCCATGGGAAACCTGCATCAGACAGAGGACATCATCTTTTCCACGAGTGGGCTAGAGACTGACCAAATTACCAGGCCTGGCATTGTCATGAGAAGTTACATGTGAACATCGGTATCTCCTTCTCCCTTCCATGCAGCTGTATTCCCAGACATCTCAGCACTCACACTGGGGAAGCCCTCTCCCTAGGATGACGTTGATGTGGTGACGCTGATGTATGAATTGGGGTCACAGCTTTGGCATACTGGCTCTGTGTGAGGCAGAAAACGGGCTTTGTTCTTGAATTTGATGGAAATCTATTTTGGGTCCCAAGACCTGAAAATTTTTTTGTGTCCTGTCTCACAGGTAGATGTTACGTCTGTGCACAGTCCCACAGGACTGCCTTGGATGAGACTTGTACAACCAGCTGCCAATAGCAAGGAGCAGAACTTGGAAGCTTACTTAGAAAACAGTCAGTTATATTATCGCTCTACCAGGAAAATCAACAAAAATGAGGAGCTGCTTGTCTGGTATGATGAGGAGCTTTCCAGCCTATTGGGTTTCAATGAGATAAAAGCTCAGAGTCCCCAGAATGGTAAGTACTAAATTGTTGACTGCAGGGGTCACTGAGGACTGAAGTGAGTCTGCAACTTCTTTAGTATGTTGGTGATCTTGTGATACAGGACATAAAACCTGTCTAAATCCTTAGCTGGTCAGCTAAAAGGAAGGACCTTCTGGTTTGAGGACTGAGCTGGAGACATAGAGCAACAAAAGAATTTACAGTTCCCAATGCCATTTTCATTGCTACTTTCCAGCAGAGGATAGTGCACTAGGGATTAATGTTGAAATTTTTGAGCCGTGTGACATCTATGCATCTGACTACCTTAGAATTCTAAAAGCCTAAAATATCGCTTGGAAATATGCCGTTTTTAGTTCATTAAGGAATCAGGTATAGACTAGTGTTCTGCTTTAATCTGGTAAATGAGCAGGGCTGTAAAAAATATGTAACCACCCAAACAGTACTGCATACAGCACAGTCTGCCTGTTTAGTTTGGGAAACAGTGCAGAGCAAGGAAAAGGGCATGATTTTCATTCTAAGATATTGCGAGGAATTTATTGCTCTAAAAGAAATTGAGTTGGCAATTGTTGAAAAAAAAAAATATCTAGGTTATGGAGAGACCAAGCAAATCACTGTCAGGTCCATGCCAAGGTTGACTCCAGCTGTCATTTGCTCCAAACTTTGATCTATTTAGTTAGACTGGAACAAAACCCTTTCTACATTCTCCTGGGTTGATTTAAACACAGCTGATACAGCTTGGTTAGTAAAGGTGTAGGTTGGTAAAGGTATGACATGGTAAATTTATATGATAAGGTACTTGCCTGAAAATTAGTATTACATTATTATAGACACAATCATAGCAGGAACCCACTAAATTGTTTAACTGATTTCAGCATATTCTGTTAGCTTCTACGTAGACACACACTGTCAGCCCTATGAATTTACCAGGCCAAAGCATTACCTACACAAGAAACGCTATATCTAGACTCAAGACTTTAAATGACCAAGCATAATGTGCCATCCAAATCATCAGCCTTATTTTCTTATAAAAAGTTCAGTTTCTGTAGATTGGGAAGTGATCTAAGCTGTGTTGAGCCTACAAATTAGGGGGTTGTAGTTCTACCCAACCAATGTATGAACTTTCCTGCATATCCCAGGCCTCAGGTCTGGCATAATTTGCATTTAAAAACTGCTGTGTGTTGTGAAATAATGTACCATGGATATTGTTCCCAAAGGTTAAGATGTGCAGTACATGTCTGGTCACTGAATTATGTACCATCTGTTCATGGGTAATCAATCATCTCAATGAACCAGAGATACAGTACATCTGAAGGCCAGTGTCATGCCAATGCATGTTCCCTATTCCTCCTGCCCATCGCCGGCATTATTTCACTCTGAACATTATTTTCTGTGCCACAGGTATCTGTGCGTTGAGGCATATAGCAGTTTGCCAAATGACCATGAGTAAGGGCTTCAGGCATGATTGTCAGATGATTTGCAAAAGGTATTAAACTCCCAAAGTATCCTATGCAGAAAATAGAGACTCATGTCAAAATCTTTGAGTCCAGGTCTAAAACATATTATTACTTGGGTATATAAAATTTAACATTCACCCTGTATTAAAGCCAGTGACTTACTTAGGAAATGTAGACCCAAATCTAGGTTTAGACTTCAAATTGTCATAAAGTCTATATGATTTTATCAAGACCATTGTGTAGCAGCCATTTTATGTAATACAAACTTGGCTTGAGAGTCTAAATGAAAGTATTTCTGCAAGTAGTAGGTGGAGGCAAATACGAGTGAACCATTTTCGATAGCAGCAAGGGGCCTGATTCTGCACTGGCATTAGCTTTACCATGTGTAATCTTGTATGACACAAGATGTTTCTGGTTTTTTGTTTGTGTCGATGACAGGGTCAGGATCTGCATCCATCCATGATTCTAACTTTGCAAAACTCATCATCTGTTGTCTGTTTCTGCAGAGTTGAGATGCCAAGAATGCGACAGAGTCTTTAAATGTGATCATTCCTATCTCTCCCATGTCCGCTTCCTATGCGTCCCTGAGAAGAGCGCCCTGCTATGGAGAAACTTCCAGAACCCTAAGACTGAAAAGAGCAACTTAGCTGGGCAGACCACAAATTTCCACAGCCTGGCAAGGGATCTAGAGGTCAGAATGGCAGCTTGTAAAGATGATGCCCATGGTCTCACAGGAGAAAAGAGAGCAAAATCTGAAGAGGCTGAGAACAACAGGAGCAGGAAAACAGTGTTGTTGGAGAAAACCAATAACCTGAGTGAGGAACATAACTGTGGGGGCAAGGAAGAGGTTGGGAGAGAGCATGCATTGGCTGGTTCTTTCTGGAAGCTTAGTTCAGGGAGACAGTCAGCTAGGAAGGATGCTTTAGAGCAGAAGCAGAGTGCTTTCACTGAGGTCAGGAGGATGAAGGAGAAGCTGAGGAATGAGAGACCAAAGGAGCCAGAACAGGAGGATGGCATGGTCCCACTTGGGAAAGAGCAGGTATCAAAGGAAGTGTTGCTGAACTCCTCCGGTAGTGCATTTTCCTTTGTGTGGCCCACCAGAGCCCGAGGAGAACAGAAGAGTGCTTTCAGTAAACCCACTAAGTGTCTAACAGAAAGAGCTGCAATAAATTCTTCTCATCCCATGAGTGAGTCACCAAAGAGCCTGGGGGAGCTGTCTGGCTTCATTGCCACCACAGACATCATGTGCTGCAGCACCCTTCTCAATTCCAAGTTCTTTGTTAGTGATTTGTGTCATGCTCAGATGCTGCAGACAAACATCACTAGAAGCAATGTTTTCCCATATACCTCCGAACTGTGGCCCAAACAAGCAGGAGGACAGTTACAAAACACAACCACCACTTCTTCCTCCTCCTCCTCTTCCTTGACTCTTCTGCCCCCCACCTTCACATCCTTTGGAGTGGCTGCCCAGAACTGGTGTGCCAAATGCAACCTGTCCTTTCGCATGACATCTGATTTAGTCTTCCACATGCGTTCACATCACAAAAAAGAATACTCCTCAACTGAGTCCCAGTGCAAAAGGAGACGAGAGGAGAAGCTAACATGTCCCATTTGTCATGAGTACTTCCGAGAACGCCATCATTTATCCCGGCATATGACTTCTCATAATTAAAGCTGTGCACACAGATCTGACCAAGGGACTGGGCAGGTTGGGTAAAGAAGGGGAACGTGATTCACTTGTATCCATTTCTTTTTGAGTTTACATTAATTTCTTACAGGAAATCACTGTTTACAATAATTTATAATAGATGCTTTGCAAAAAAATATAAAAAGTTTACAAGCGTCTGAGTGGGTTGTTAAGTTTTGAAAACTCAACCTAGCCCTTGTCAATCTATTTTTGAGGAAATAAAATAGTGAAATGAATACACATGCAGTATTAATTTGCAAAGAGTTGGGAACAAAATTATTGTTTTGCCAACAGAATTTTCTTTGCTTGTATTTAATTTGCTGGTCTCTGTGCAGTACAATGTAAATACAGCAGTAACAACCACCTCATTGAATAAGGAATCTTTAAGCACTAAAAAAATCAGAGCTCATATGCTAAAAAAAAAAAGAAGTTACTGTTTCTAGCAGCTTTGGTGGAATCTTCTTTATGTTGGCTGAATCAGCTCTCTTATCAGATTTGTGAGTCTGAGTAAAAAACATATCTCACTGTCTCCTTGGCTTTGAAAGGGACTTGAAGTTAAGACTCTACCTGAAATTTGTGATCATCAACAATCGACCAATAGACTGCCAAAGAGGATGTGACTTGTAAATCAGTATATCTGAGTTCTGTTCTAGGCTCTGCCACTTTTGAAATTCCTTTTACGAAGTCAAATCAACCTGGATCTGTATCAAAATTTGACTTTTTGTCAACTTTATTGTGTAAACAGCACAAATTCTGCCCTGGTGTTTGCTTGCAATATCTGTATGAGTTTAGTAAGTATACAGATCTGATGGGGGTAGAGTTTGGCCTGTGGTTTTCAGGTTCTGGATATACTAAGGGAAGAGCCTAGGGTATTTGAGTTACTATTAGCTACTGATAGATAGAATCTGCACACTTTAATTGTGGATGATAGGCTCTGTTCTGCTAACAGCTAGAAGAGGAATGTCCTTCACAAAATGACACAGGCATACATGAACTGCATTGCATTAGACCAGCTTGTCTATTGTCTGGTTTCTACATGGGCCAATTCCAGCTTTTTTAAAAAGAAGGTGCCAAATTCTCTCTATAGCCTGCCCATAGGAGACATTTTTCTCTTGCTGACTTTGGTTTGACCTCTGCTTAGTCTCAGAAGCAGATGACTTTATACTGCTCTGAGTGTGGGGGTGGAAGCAACAATCCTGTCTATTGTTACTGCAGCTCATCTAATTAGCCTTTCATTACTTTTTAAATCCATTTAGGGGCTTGCTTTTGATAGCTTATGATGTGTTCTTCAAGCAAACATTTATCTCTCTCTTGTATAGCATTTTTTCAGGTTGTCTGATGTTTTTGTGGCCTGACTCTGAGCCTCATATGCTTTTATTCCCTTTCAGATAGAGAATGATCATAAACCACTCATTTCCCAGCTAAGGGTAAAGGACATTGCAATATGCTCCTTATTATTTTCCACCCTACTGAGGACATAATCCAGTGTTTGTCTGCTGCACGTTGGGCAGAAGTTTTCTTTGAGTTCCCATGATGATGCCTAAGCTGATAATAGAAGTATCAGCAAGTAAACACATCTGAGTGATAAAAGACAGCCTGAGAATCTTAGGCTGTCAGATGGGATCAACATATTACACTCATTGCCATCTCCTGGGAGATTTCTCTAAGTCAGGAGACTGTATTCTTCCCAATATATTGCTGCTGAATATATGGCTGTTTCCCATTAACATGAACATTTGACTTACTGCAGTCCAGCCACTGGCTGTGCACCCCACCTTTATTTTCCCAACAGAAAGTGATTAAACTGTTACATTATGCCTTTGAGTTCAGGAGACATAAATTGAGACCGGAGGTCTGGTTGGATTGTAACACAGCTTTCCAAGGTCAGTGGTGGAAGCTCTTTCACTGGAGTAATTAAAAACCAAAATGAACAAAAGCTTTGAAACATGGAGCACAGGGAACAACCTTGCATTGAGTAGGGGATGATGTGGCTTCCTTCTAATCTTTCCATCTCTATTTTGTGTCCAATAACATTTACTGTGTAAGGAATATATTTATGGCAAGTTTTAATGGGCCAAATTTCACTCCATCTGGTTTTATCTGGGTGCCAGCCAGTTTACTGTGAAGCGTCCATAAAGTGTAATGAAGGACTCCATGGTGTAACTGCATTCGTATGTGGTTAGGGTTATAGTTCCCATTAGTAGTTTAGGCCAGATTGTGATCTCATTTATTTCAGTGCAAATCCAGAATAATTCCATGTTGCTACTCCTGATTTAGATCAATTACTTTAAGATCAGCCTGGCCCAGTATAAATAAGACTAAAGATTTTTTTGGTACCATTGCTGAAAAATGTCCTCTTCCATACTTACTGAAAGATGCCGTGTTTTCTTAACAGTTTTATGGTTAGAAACCTAGCTTCAGGTTTCTTCTGTAAAAAGACAAGACCAGCTGTGTAATGCTCCCCAGTATTATGTTGGCGCATCACTTCAACACTACCCTGCTCCAAGGGCCTGTTTTTCCAGTGTGCTACATCTGGCATACCATTTAAATCAGAAGAAGCAGTACCGAATCTAATTGGTTGCATGTTTTCACTGATTTTGTGTTGGTGTAAGAGATATTGAGAAAGTGTGGGAAATCAGCCACTGATAAACAGCTGCTGAATATCAAACCCTCTTCCAATGGTGTGTTAGACCTACATCCTTAGAGCTCTCACCAGTAATCAAACTTCTTCGTTCTGCTTATGGTATGAGGCTTAAGAAAGCAGGAAGGCTACAGGGAGAGACAGTTTTCCTTTACATCATGAGGTTGTTTTCTTTGGGGGGAAAAAAAAGGTAAGAACCCTTACCTAGTTTCTTTGTGGACATATCTCAGCCACATCTCTGCATCAGTATCTCGGCGTGCTGTGATGACAAGCAATGTATAAATACCTTCTGTGCACAGAAATACAAGAGAACCAGTTAAGAAAAGTGGCAGAGCTGGTTCAAAATGCAAAAATGAAGAGGAGAGGTTTTTAATTATCTTTATTTCTGGTACAGTCCTCGCCTCCTCCAGCTGCAGGGGCAGTGCAGTTTGGTCCTAGCATGTAAAGATTGGGGATTTTCCTCTTGCAACATGGAAATCACACTGCAGGCAAATATGTGCAATATTGCCCTTCTTCCATTATAGATGGTCACTGGCATAAAAAACTGAGTGAACAAATTGCTTCTTATACTCAGCTGAAGTGTTTTGTGAACTAAGACTTGTTTACACATGCAGCTGACCAACATGACATCTTGTTGTCTGACAAACCTGCGCTGGCATCAGAGCAAAACAGCATAGATGCCAACAGAACCAGAACTTGATTCCCTATGTGTAAAATGAGCTCTTGTGTAAAGCCCCATGTGCAGGCAGAGGGAATGTCTTTTATGTGTCTCAAGTTTAACTGAGTGTCTCATCTAAGCTGGGTTACATAAATCAGGGGGCTTATCCAAAATTTTTGCAGATTTTATTACTTTAAACAAAAATATTCATATTAAAGCTGAGTGAATCAAATATTGCACAGGCAGAAGGAAGCCTAACGAGACAAAGAAAAACAAACTTCCTATAATTGAGTCATGCTGGAAGCTTTTTTCCCTTATGTCTAGAAGTCTGAACATTTAAATTGGTGCAGATGAAAGGAAATCCTGCTGGAGGAAAGGCGCTCCACTAGAGCAGGGGGTTCCTGAAGAAATGAAGGGATTTAAGGAATTCATGAAGGACTGCATGCAGTCTCAGGGCAATACTGTGATTTTACAGCAGGGATCTATGTCTTTTCTACAAATAGAAATGCTTGGAAGGAAAAAAAAAGATTTTGTTTTTTTAAAACAGGAGGAGAAAATTTGAAGCCAGCTGACTGGTTCTTTTCCTGTCTTTGCTAGCAACTGCCTGTGTCAGTTTGATCAAACCCCTGTTTCTCACCACATCTGTTTCTGGATCAGTGAAAAGGGGCATAACACAGTGCTGTCAAGCCTAGCTGTTCAGGCTGTGTTTCTGCAGTGGGTTGTGAGTTTACTGATAAGAAATGCCAGATTAGGATATTCACTCATCGATCCCTGAATTTTTTCCAGTGAAGATATGTTTCTCCATCGAAATGCATTCAGATAGGCTTTTGAAGAATATATATCTACTTGCTTTTTTCTGGGTAATTTTTCACTAATAGATGCAGTCTGTGGGCTCCCATTAGTCTACAGAGCACAGTTTGAAGATCACTTGACTAAGGCAGCTTTTGTGGTATGATCAGGGAAGACTACACCAGAAGCACTCTCCAGAGAGCAAGAACGCATCGTTTTGTAGCAAAAAAGAAAAGAATAAGCTGACTGCCGTTTCTTGGTCAGAGCTCTGTGAATGCTAAAAGGAGAAAAATCATGCTGCTAGGAGGCCTGATGCACCAACATCTTTCTTCCTGCCTTTAAAAGGAGCATGATTAGGATTAAACTTTAGGAAGCTCTTCTAGGTGGGATGGTAAAGAGATGGTGCTATAAATTGTTGAATGTCCATGTCAGCTCTGGAAACAGAAGAGAAGGGTGGCAGTTTCAGCATTTTTTGTGTTGTGTTGTGGAAGGGCACTTCTGAAATTGCTTGTCCCCCCCCAAGAAAACTTCCTTCTGATTTTCTCACTTAAAACACAAACCATGGATTTTCCATAACTAATTTTCATTCACAGTTTTGTGATGTTCAAACCTTTCAATGCAGTGTAATTTTCTATACAATTGCTGTCTGTAATTTTGTGAGGTCTGTTGATCACACTGTGCTGTGGTCATGGTTTGGTTTGAGCTCACAGTTTTAGTGGTCACTAGAAACATAAAAATGTGCCAGGTGGAGCCAAACCTGGAGGACATACATACAAAATGAGACATAAAGCTCAGGATCTATGTCTTCCTTGACACTGCAGAAGAAGGTGGCAAATCCATGCAGAAAGCAGCTGTGGGAAAAAAAGAAAGTTCTTGGCCACATAGATGATAGAGATCAGCTTTAGTTCTGAAAGTGCAGGTTTAGGTTTTAGGCAAAGTTCTGTTACCTATCATAATTCCGGATGTTCTAGAAGTGTTTGGTACCTCTAAACAGTACAATCTCACTAGGTTCAGTGCCACTTGCCTCAGTGAGTCCTGCAGGCTCTGCCTTTACAGGTATTTCCTTTTTGTCAGTTCTGAATTTGCCTCCTTTCAATTTCACTGTATTAAAGTGAGACAGGATAGGATACAGTTCATCTATCCTGCTTGTTATCTCTCCACTCTGAGATAAGAAAGCTGGTCTTTTCAGTGTCTTCAAACAAGATGTTTCCTGTGACCCTACCATGAGCAAAAAGTACAAAACACAATTTACACTCCACCGTGTCCAGGTTCTAAGCTCATTGAAATGGGAATAAATATAACGTAGCAGTTTGGAAGACAGGAAAAACCATTTTGTTAACACACTGGCCTTTGTTAAGCCTGATAGTTTCAATGTCAATTAGCCAGCAGGTGACCTATGAAATAGTAAATAATATTTTGTCAATTAATAAAATTTGTCAAGGTTGCACATTAATTTTCCAGTGAAATTGATCACTTCAGTGAACTAACAGCACTATTGATTTCAAATGGACTTACCAGAAAATGCATCTTCATTATTTGTTTTCCCAGCTGCCAATTTCTAGACATATTTATTATTCATAAGTACTTACTATATTACTACGGGAAGAAAGTATCTGTTTTTTTGTGCCCATGTGGTATAGCTTTTGGTCCTTGGATGGATGGCTAACATTTTTAAATGTGGGATTTAACAACTACTATTATTTGTACATGACAGCACAACTGATTGTGTTTAGGAAAACAAAGCAGTATATCTGGATCATTTAGATATTAAAAAGGCGTAAAAGACATTAGAAGAAATACTTTAGTGTTGTTTACTCATTCATTGACGACTCCAGTCTTTTCCATATTAAGTATCTTTAATATTCTTCATACATATATCACTTTACACAAAATTCTGTAAGAGTTTTAACTCATTTAAGTATTTTCCACAACACTGAGAATTTCAACAACTAGCTAGTGCATGAAAATCAGAATATGAAAATGACTCAAAAGAGTCCATGTTAGTGATTGCACAGAGTGTAGTTGGTAAGACAAACAAGTAGTAAAAAAGATGGAAAGTCTATTTGGTTGTTAGAATTATTTTCCTGTAAATAATGAAAGAGATTGTCTGCAGTCAGATGTTTAAACACAATTTATATATATATATATATAAAAAAAAAGCAGTAACTTACAAATGAGCAAGGAAACAACAATGTGCAACAACTACAGACTCTGACTAAATTTGCAGGGACCATTTTCCTAACTTAATTGCCTTACAGGTGGCATTTTGTAGAGATGAGAAATTTTGAGATCTAGATTAGTTACATGTATTTCTAAATCATTACAAAGACATCTGGTCAAATGAGAGTTGTAAGAAAGACAAGGAATGTTGTTCATTGATGAAGCTCATGTCAATAACTCTGTTAGTTGCCCTGGAATACACTATTACTTAACAAGTAGCTTGTTAGCAGTGTGCGAAGGATACTTCTCTGCCGCCTTCTTGTCTTTGGGGCAGGACACACAACAGTCTGTTTTTAGCCTCAAGTAAAAATATATGATTCTTTTCCCTGACTTTGTTGATCTGAGCACTGGGTGAAAGAGTCAATGTACTGCCTTTCTCCTACTCATTCCCCATCCCTCTGCCAGATCTAGGGGAGAAGCAGGCATGCACCTGGGCAATTCTGACAGACTGGGAATGGTTATTTTTGGTACATCTAAATGATGAAATGGAGAAGAAAATTTAGCTCTTGCAGTCTGGAAAACAGACTCTCCCAACTACTGTTAATTCTTCTTTAAGATGTACTAATAGGAATGTAAACAATTTCCAAAGGAGCAGATGTGCCTTTTCTGTCTTTGCATAAATGCTTTGAGGTGGTTCACATGCCTTCAATACTGACAGCTGGGATTTTCTAAGGGACTGAAGGAAACCTCTGTGATTTGGTGCTAAATCTTAAAAAACAGACACTGCAACTACTAACATTTACATTTGCCCACAGGAGAGGAATCCAGAAACTCCAGTGAATTATCCAAATATCTCAGCCATACCCAGAAAGAGTTGTCTTCCACAGAATGGGCTAAAAAAGTCAGCATGTTGAAAATGGAGTCACTTCAAACTATGTACAGGGAACCCAACCACTGACCATAGAGACTGAAATCAAGTTCCCACTCCTTTCTAGGGTTTACATTTGGGGAGGTAGCTTTATTTCCCTAAGAACTTGGTTACTAGAAAACTCACACAAAAATGAGACTCCATTGTGAAGCCTCTCTCAGCTGACAGGAACTCAAAGCCACTTCTGTTGCCCAGAACAGCACCATTGCTGATGCTTGTGAATTATTCTGAGTAGCAGAAGGGCCGTGCAACTTCTCGTGTTGGAACTGGGCTCTTGTACAGTAAACAACCTGTGGTTCACTGAGCCAAATAGATAACAAAAGGAGGAACACCTGTAGCCTGCCCATCCCTTCACATGCACATATGCACATATGCACATATACATACACACACTGTGAGATTTTTGGGGTCTCAGTTTTGCATTATTTACCTAAATTATGGCTAAATCCTGCTCTGGGTTCCCAAACCCACTATTGGTTCAGCTCCTGAGAGTGCAAGTCCCTTGGGCTCCTTTGAAAATTACAGCCTACATTTTTTCCAGGGCCATGTTCCCCCACTGGGCTATCGAGAGCTGTGCAGGTGAACACTGAGCATCTCCTTTGCTTTGATAAGTGCTGTGTCAGCTAGTGTTTCCATGTGAGGAGGCACCCCTTTCCCTTCCCAAGAAGTGCCCTCTGCAGAGGTGACTGATCTGGAGGTGGGGATGATAATGTAGAAGTTGGTATCATCTACTTGATGTGTCTGTGGGGAATGGCAGCCACCACTGGTCTGTTCCCCAATGATGAGAGCTCTGCCCAGTCTCTTCATTATGTATACAAACTCTTCGGCCGCCCCAGCTGTCACAGCACTGGTGAGGATTATTAGTCCCTTCTGAGAGCCATACCTCTCCCCTGCCGGAAAGCACAAAAAGTATCAGAAAATGCATCCATTTTCAGAGATTTATTTGCATAATGGAGCAAGAGGAGCCAAGATACAACACACTTCATTCCCTACCTGCTATTAACAATCAAAGAAGTTTGGAAATTTACTTTGTACCTATGATGGTATTAAAGCACTTTTCACACTAGCCCAGCCTCTATACTGTAAAAAAAGACCCACCCTGTATGGTGCCCTTGTGCCACCAGTTTCTGGTTATGAGCTTCAGCAGCTGGGAAGCCAGCTCATGGTTACTACTGCTGGCTCTTCTGTGACTTTGAGTTTTACGGGACCTCTAGATCCCATCAGAGGAGCAGGATAGGCAGGTGAGGAAAGTGACATTTTCCACTGGTCCAGTAGGAATACTCAAAGCTCAGCCAGCAGCATCTTCAGTTTCGTTCTCATCCCTGCTGTAGGAACATGGCAGTCATAGAGTTTGGCCTGCAAACTACACAGGCAGCATTTTGTGAAATTATAATTATAGTGGTTTCCCACAGGCTTTTTATAGTCTATAAATGGAAGCTGTTGCATGGCTTTTGTCCCAAGCCCTTCAACAAATACCCCTTTATTATTAGGATCTGAGCCAAGTTATCTCATTTCTTACAAAAACCAGCTGACAGGAGTAGGAGATATTTTGCACCTTATTTTCAGTATATCTGAACACGCTAGATAATTTTTGAGAGCTTAGTTCCTTTGAAAAAGTGGCCAGTGCATCATAACTGGGACCTGATAGCTTGAAAACTATTCTAAACCGCTCTAAAAATGTAATTCTTTAAGTAAGTTACAGTATGACATATAATTCTCATACTAAACTGTAAGAGAGGGGCCAATAACATGGTAATTAATTTTCACACCATCTTTGCTCTTCGCATTTCACTATAGATGCAGTATCCATTAGAAGACCTTTTTCACAGTAGATTTATATAATACAGGACCAGATCCAGCTCCTTTGAAGTTAATATGAGTCTGACTGTTCTCTTTGATGGGAACTGGAATGTGTCCATAGTAACCATATCCCTTTGCACAGTCCACCTCTGACTGCCTGGGAAAATACATGGACCCTGAAGCCCACGACAAAGTTTAACCATTTCAGCATGCTCCAAGCCAATAATTGCAGACACCATTGTGACACCTTTTTTGGTGCTGTCTCAGCTTTAAAGGGGAAAAGAATTAAAACTGATATTTAAGGCTTCTTAGCACTCTAACTGCACTTCATGAGCACTGAAGAGCCCTGTTTCTGCATGTTGCAGCATCCCTTCAGCTTCTATGAACAGCGGGATGGGGAGTGTGTGTGTGTGTGTGTGTGTGTGTGTGTGTGTGTGTGTGTGTAGGGGCATGTGTGTGTGATACATTGCCAAATGCTCCAAACTCACTCAGGTGTGCAAAATGTAGTACTTTCTTCCTCTCTTGCATTCTCTGGACAAACTGGGATATTGTAGATGTCTTCACCTACTGAAATAGTGGATTACACAAGTACCAAGTGAGGAGCTACATATAAAACTATGTGAGTACTGGAAGAGATATTACTAGAGGTCTAGGCAGCACCGAATTTATTTGTAATTTGGCAACTTTTAAAAGCAACAGTCACAACTGCTATACACAGTATTTAGCTAAACTTCTGGGCACCAGTTTACAAACCTGTGCCTAACATGCCCCTTTCCTTGAAGCGATAAACTGTTCTTTACAGATGGCATTGAGGGACATGGCTGAAATGCACATTTTTGTTTTTACATTCTCTGCACAGCTTGAGCTAATTGTGGCAGGTGCTTTCACCTGAGTTGCAGTGTCTAATGTCTCACTTTAAAATACAGAAGGAGGAACATCTGAAATGAAAAGCTACTCTAAAAAGAAATTGTTGTTTTACCTTTGAGCTGTGGCTGAGTCCATATTTCCTTCACTGAGTCACTGGGTCTGTCGTAAACTTTGTCCAAGAGAATTTGGTGTCCTTCATCAAAGAAATATGAGCATAGGATTGCTATGGAAGTGGTGGAGCCTCCGATATTGTACCTTTTCAAAAATTAAAAATATTAAGGAAACAATTGAAAATTTGTGGCAGACAGTAAATCTCCCTTCCAAGTATTGTTCCTTAACATCAGTATTGCAAGGGCTTATGGCTACATTCTGATACTTTTACATTCATTCTCCCCTATCAGCATTTGCACATTTATCAGAGAAACGAAATCCTGTCTAAGAGTCTTGGACTATTATTGTCTACAACTGACTTTGAAAGCAAACATAGAACTGAATGATCTATATTTTCCTTGATTCAACCTGGAAAAAATTCAGAAAGTAACAGAAGACCCTTAATCTGCTGAGAACTATCAGATTCTTGTTGTTCTATTCTGAATAACTCATGCTGTTAACTGACATAAGGAGCATAAGCAAATACCTAAACCCTAATATATAGATTAGATCCCAATGGAAGCAACATATGTTTGTGGGACTGATGTGTTCTTATTTCTGGCTGCACACAATGAGCATACTTGGTGTTTGGCACCTTATAAGACCAGGCCATTTCTTTTTGTGCCTAAAGATTGTGTCAGCTGCTTCATTAAGGATAGTCACGTTTGAAAACTTTGGTTATAGTTTAATTTCATATCAATGTCTGCAGATTCAATTCACTGAAGAGCCTAAATGTCATTGGAGAACTCCTGTTGTGAATACACACAATGGAACACCAAATTATTTTTTGTCTGTCACTTTTCACTAATACTAGAGCACATACAGCACTGGAAATATTTGTACCTTGCTCCCTAGAAGGAGATAGATACAGTGCTTTCTTGCACTTGATGTTAGAGGAGTGCATGGCACAGGCATTCCAGCAAAAACCTGCTAGAAAATGAGTTTTGCTCAGTCCAGCCCATAACTAAGTTTATTTCACCTCCATAAAAGTATTAGACAATCCAGGAGGCCTCTGTCCCAAAGAGTGAAGCTACCTCTTTATACTGCAGGATTTGGGAGCTGTATGCTGGATTCCACTGTGACTGGCTAGAACTGAAATAAGTCTGTTTAGTGCATCCCGGATAGTGCTGTGCTGCCAGGAGGTCCTGCTGCTGCTGCACAGCCCACGAGGCAGCTAGACCCACCAGAGCCCAGTTTCTTGTAGCTGCCGTCACGGCCAAAGTGAGTGGCAAGCAGGCAGCTAGAGCAATGCTGGAGAGCTCTTCCCGGGGCTCTTTTGCACCTAGGACAGTGAAACTGCAGACACTTTAGTCAGTAATAATAGCTGAGTAGTTGTTACAGTTTTCGCTTAACTCTTGGAGGCAAGTACTTCCTTCATTACAGACTTCTTGTGTGACATTAGGGAAGCTGTTTAGTTTATCAGTCTCTTCTCAATGATGTGAAGGTGAAAAATATGAAGTTCATGAGTGGCACAGCTGTTCCATGAAGGGGAACTATTAAGGTGAGAGATATCATGCATTATGGGTAATCCCATGCAAAATTGAAATTATCAAAATATGAAGTTGATCAGTGGCCCAGCTGTTTCAGGGAGGGAAACTTGTAAGGTAAGAAACATTATACATTATGCTTAATCCCATGCAAAATTGAAATTATCAGCCATGCCTTAAAATCATAAGATCGGCTTAGGGAGAATTTAAAAAGGTAAAATGTTTGGGGTTATCTTTTATGTATCTTTGGAACTGGGTCTCTTGTGTGCACTCAAAGGGCTGGAAGTACATTAAATATAAAAAAAACCCAAAGCAACCCAAGAAAAGAACTATAATGAGACCATTTGGTACCTGGGACATGATTTCACCTTTGCTCTTTTATTGCCCCTGGCCCTGATATGAGTTTTAGCTTGGGAGAAAACCAGGGCAAGAAAGAGGAAAGTCTCACTGCCGTATCAAGTCTATTGAAAGATGGTGGTGCCTTTGCTAAATTTTAATACAGTCATGGGCGTGTTTTGTGGGTTGCTGCACTGCCTCCTCCGTGCTCACATAGTGAGATCTCTCTCTCTGCTCTCATTGCTGTGCTCATCTTTTCCTGCACATGCTGCAAATCCCAGAAGAATATTAAGAAGATTGCCAAATATTGAGAGCCCCATGATGACAATGGACATAAGTGGTCCTAGCATTAGAAGCGAGTTCTTACAAAAGCGTTCTTTTCTTTAGTTGGTATTTGTAATGTTCTGGGCTCAAAAACATTAGCTCTGGACCAAAACAAGGGAATGACTTATCCAAATATTGTATGGGATATATATATTTGTGATATTCATGTGCTTTGATAGCTAGCAACAAATGGATGCTATTTTCTGGCTCATAAGATTTGGAGCATTGTCGACACACTGGAGTGTCCAACAGAATCCTAAGTTGGGAGGAGGCATATGATGCTCTAGCTTGCTGCGGCCGTGTCTAGGAGTGCTACAGTACCTTCGAGGCAACAGTACTTTTAAGCCACCTTTGTGCTCTGTGCACAAGGGTTGTTCTGTACAGGGCTGATTGACCAGGATAATTTAGCACTGCAGATATGACAAACTAGATGTTGTAACACAGCTTTACGCGTGGTCTGTTTTTTTGACTGTTCAATCACTTGACTACTGCCTGCAGTAAAAGATTTAATTAAGCCATATATATATATAATTAATACAAGGCACATGCAGAGTTAGATTAGAAAGAAATCAGAGAAAGAAAACAGATGTGACATCCAGGACTGCATTCTGCAACATATTCCCTAAATTTCCCTATTTAGTTCTAAACATCTCAAGTGATGGTACAATTTATCTTGAGATATACTTCCAGACTGTTATTGTTTTCCTTGGCTGTTTTCCTTTTCTCATTTAATCCCAGCAATGTTAGCCTGTAAACAGGACAGTAAGCCATGTAAAGCTAATTGACTGTTACAAATAAAATGCTGTTTTGAAAGAGCTTTGGTTATTTGCCATTCAAAGGTTTACCTCATGTCTATGATTAATGCATCTGTGTGAACAATTTTCTTCCAAACATGCTCTAGCAGTAGGTCGGACACCTGGGTTAGAAGTTCACAGTCTCCAAACATATCGAATCTCAGATAGCCGATGTTGTTTTCAAATACATTTGTGTGGAATGAAAATTTAATCAGATCTTCAAATACTTCTGGGGAAGGGATCTGAAAGAATTTGGAAAAACAAAACATCGTTTGCTGGCATTGATAGCTTCGCATAAGATTCAAGAAGAATTATGTGGGTCAAGTTTAGTCCAGGTGGGATACATGTGAGGAATGTGACCAAGTTTGAAGAACATAATGACTGAGATTAAGATTTTTGCATATTGAACATAGGCTAGCATTGGCTGCTGCACTGATTGCCCAGTATAAGGTGCATCAATAGCATGCCCAGAATCTGGATCAGGCTCCTATTTGTCAGAGCTCAGTTTATTTTTCAAAAATACGGGAATTTACTTGGACCAAAGAAGCTGAGAAGGCTACAAGAACCATCCCCCAGCCTGCAGCATAAGCCATTATCCCAGGCCTGCCACACAAGCCCACTTGTTTCCTTTAGCAGTTCTTTCTACATAAGGCACTCAGGACTTTTATAATCTCTTGATTGGCCTCAGCTGACAAACAGCTGTTGGCTGCAGGTGAGGTTGGCCCCAGTCCTTCTTAATGAGCCAGTCCCGGTGACAGTAAGGAACCTGATGTGTTGGGCATGTGCTAGGATACTCATGAGGCAGGCATGTGTTAAATCTGTTATATAGTGGCCATGTGCCTGAAGTCTCACGTGTTAGGCTGTGATTAATTTCATTTTCTTTAGCTTATGTTATTAAGCAGCAGATTTTTTTTTTAATAGCAATGTGTAGCTAACTAATAAAGTTATCCTATCCTAGTAACCTGTACGTGCATTGGAGTTATACCCTGCTCCTATTGCGAAACTTATAGTTTGCATGCCTGTGTCTGAAAATGGAAGACTCTCCTTCAGCTTAAGGAGATAAGGCTTTGGGATATATATGACCTATGTGACCTTCAGCAATTTGGCCTCTTCTCCTCAGGGTTGCAGCTGTGAAAATGATTTTATACTTGCTTTTCAATTAGTTACCCTTCGCCATAGCTCAGCCCCAGACAATCCATACTTTTATACCCAAAAGAACAAGGAGTCAGCGGTGAGCCATGTGCTAAAAGGTGCTGTCCTGACCTGCAATATGCTGCAGAATTTAGGAGGCATTTGGGCTTTCTGTGACTGTAGAGGAGTCAGGCAGTCTCCTGCCCTACATGTAGTGCTCTGTTTTGGGGTGGCACTGCTGCCAAAAGCAGGTCTGCCACAGCACAAAGAGGGTTTCCAAGGTGTGTGAATGCAGCTGTACTTGGCACAGCTCAAGCACGTTACCCTTGCCTGGGGAATATTACCAACCATATCACACTTCTGGCTGCCCTGGGCTTCTTCATCATTCAGTCCTTTCTGCAGGCCGAAATTGCCAAATTTCCAACATTAATTTAAAAGCCCTGTTGGCCAGTAGCTGTTGATCTGATGGTGAGAGCAAACTGTACTGAGTTGTTTTCTGTACCCTTCTTTCTCACTGTACCTTGTGAAAATAACCACTGTATCTGGACTGTAAACCTATCAGTCCAGCACTGCTGAGTTTGTCATTTCCAATCCACTTCCCAGTGACAGCAATGCTACTTGATCTGCCCACTGTACTTTAACTAACAAATCACAGTTTTGAAGAATATATCCAGCATGCATTGCATTGTTCTGACAGAGTTTATATCTAGTTCAGAGGTACTGGTCCCCCAAGGAGAAAAAAATCATCACTCATTGGTAACATCTACAAATAAAATTGATGTGTTACTCTCAGCCACTTACTAATGATATTTTAACTGAACACACAGATTTCTTCACTCTGTCTCCAACAAGAATTGCTAGATGCATACCCATAAGCATGTTCACTAAGAATAACCTCTCTGTCTATGGTCATTTTTCCCCTACTTTACTGTGCTGCGTCACATCTTTGTTCACTGAGGACTCCAGTACTTGCTAGCCGTGTTGCTAACTCTTGAAAATTCGTTACAGATTTCAAGGTGGGCAGTTTGCTCTTAAAGCCTCAGGTCTCATGGGGTAAAATGAATATGCAAGGATCTCAAAGAAACTCTTCATCTTCATGGCTGCAGGAAAAGGTATGAAAATACATCTATTCTAAAGGCTCTAAGACCAGAAGTCAGATGAAAAGCAGTCAGAATGTAATTTTTGGAAGGTGGGGAAAGCCTCCTAATTTTTAAGCAAATGAGGAGAGGAGGCTGGGAGAAGAGAGTGTTGGTGTCCTGGAAAACTGCAGATTCATGGCACTGGCACATAGGCCATGGGCTGCTGGTACCTAAGGAGGTGAGTCTAGCTTCAGAGAGCAACAGCATGCTCTCCTTTGGAAGGAGGGCTCTGCAGGCCAAGGACAAGCTGGGACAGGATGCAGCTGAGAGTAAGATCCTGCTGCTCAGTCAGGCAATGTTTACATACAAATGACTTGATGGTTAAATATAAACCCTCAGGTGCCTTAGCAAGAACACTATAAGCAATGTGGCTAGACTAAAGGACCTCCAAGCTAACACCACTTAAGCCAAGGAAGAATTGTTTTTCATTAACTATGTAGGGTCTCCAGCCCTATTCTGCAGTCTTTTTCCACAAGCAAGTGGCCTAACTGGAACAAGTAATGTGACACAAAATGGGACCTAGAACGCTGCCCTGTGACTCATGCATGGAGTTTCATCACTGGTTCTGCTACTGACACATACTCAGCCATGGGCAAGCTTCTTTTCCAGCTGTGTCTCTCTTCCTTCTTTTCTCCCCTTTCACCTCTCCCCTAAGTTGTTTTGTCTATTTAGATGGAAACTGTATTTTCATAGCTAATTTTGTTCTGACCACTGTAATGTAACTCTGATTTTCATTAAGGTTGTTAGTGCTGTCAGCTGCCAGCTGTTAAAATTATTATCAGCCAACACCCTTGTGCCATTGCAAATCCTGAGATTGGTTTAAGAACCATGAGATCTTGGGGCTGGGTGGCAGGGTTGCACCTTTTTTCTTAGAATAACATTTGGGTTCCTTGTGTACCCTCACAGGCTGGAATGGACCCATCCATCCTAGTAGGTTCCCCAGCTCAAGGACTGAGCAGGATCGGCTTATATCCCTGACAGCTGATTCTCACTTGCTTTTAAAAACACCCGTATCACTGGGTGATTTCCAGGCAATCCAGTCTAGTACGTCACTAGCCTTACTATTACAAAGATGTTTTGAACATCTAGTGTAAACAGTCTAAGTTCACTACTTTCTACAGTTTAAGTGCAGTACTTCTTGGCCTATTTACCATGGACAAGGGAACAGATTATTCTCTTCATATTTGAAACAGTCTCTTACGTGTCTGTTACATGAAAACTGTTTTCATGTCTCCTCTCAGTTTTCTTCTCTCTGGAATAAACAACTCAAATCTTTTAAACTTTTTCAAGATGACTCTTATTCAGTCTTCTCTTTACTTCTGTTCCTCTTTTCTGCTGTCTCCCTGCTTGAGCCACATCTGTCCAGAAAAGCATTGCCTGAGACCGCATAGTATACTCCAGCTAAATTTTCTGCTGTATGTAGCAGAAGACTTCACTTGTCTTACTGATTATATTCCTCCTTATCCATTCCAGTCTGATGATTTTTATTTTTTTACTGCAACAACTTGACTCTACTGACTTGTGCTCAGCTTATGAGCTCTGAACAACCCATATAGTTTTTTACAGGACTCCCCCTAAGCAAGCTGTTTCCTTCCTAGAGTTGTGCAGTCAATTATTATCACCCTAGAAACTGTGTAAGAACCTGCATGTGTTCTTATTTAACCTCATCCTGCTTTTCACAGATAATTTCTCCAGTTTTTCCAGAACTGTAGCTTTGAATTCTAAACCTACCCTCCATTGCACCAAGACAATCAGGATGGGGGCGTTACCACAAGCAAAAGCTGAAACCCTCTGGGATGGTGCTCTGGAAAGGATTAAAAGAGGTTATTTAAGGCTCTCAGTCCCCACTGAGGGAGTGCAGGGCAGAGTGAGAAGCTGTACTTTCACCCTGCAAAGGGCGGCACTGCACAGCAGTGTGTAAGCCTGCTCTGACAATACACAGCTTGTAACACATTCATTGCAAGCCAGTGAGCAGTTATTTTCTAGTCAATGCCCTGGAAGATTACATTTGAAAGCAAAATCTGAAAACATGATTCATGCCTAAATTTTGATTTTCATCCAAAATCCTTTGAAAATCCTAAAAACTAATGGCCAAATCTACTGTAACATTAATGACAATGGGAAAAAAAGAGCACAAACAGACCACTTTGGTGGGATTGTAACTGCAAACATAGCTGCACTGAGCTTGAGGATCAGGATCAGAAGATGAAAGCACTAGAAAAGAACAAAAGTGATTAATGAAGTGTCATATTCTTTTCTGCACCAAATACAAGAACTAAGCATAAACTGCAAAAGGTGAAGAATCAATGGGAGTTAAACACAAGACTTTTTTTTAGCTTGCATAAACTTGTATAGTTCCAGTGACTTTACTGTGGTTATGTTGGTATAAATCAGCATCGTATGAGCCCACAATTTTTTTCCACCTGTTAGCAATAGATGTAGCAATTTGATTATCTATCTTGACATTTTGAGGCTGAGCATTTTGATTTCACTCATTAATGAAGGACCATTAACTAAGCAAACTATACTCCTTTCTGGTGAAACATCTGTAACTTGCCTCCTTCAGCAAGTACAGTACTCTGCTATAGATATGTATTATTTATCTGGGAAAAGGAGGACTTCAAACACGGGAACATTTTCTCTTTACAAAGGATTCCTTTTTGTCTTTTACTCGGATCATCATTTTCAGCTTCTTATCTAAAACATTAATACAAAAATTATCTTAGGTGTTAAGACTGCATTAAAAGTATTTGGGCATTAGCAGGGAGATTCTTGTCACTTAAAATTGACATAACACATTTTCCAGAATCAGGCAGCAGTTCTTCCATAGGTAGTCTACAATATTCAGATATTCACAAATAAAAATGTTTCAATATGGAAAAGAAGGTGTGACTGGAGGGAGAGAGAGACAAACAGAAGAATAAGAAGTAGGGATTATTGAACTGCACATCGGCAAGTTTACAGAGCTCTGCCTTGTAAGCAAAATGCTATTTTCTGAATCACAAGCAATATATACAATATTTGCCTCTGGGAATTCTGACTTTGGAGAGTGGCATTTATGCAGCAGACAACTCTGGCTAGCATTGACCTTGCTGCTGTCATAGAGGAGACATATTCACTACCCTGTATTATGCTTCAGCAGCTATTCTAGTGTAGCAGATGCAAAGTTCTACACGCAATTCACTTGTCTGTCTCCTATGTCCCATCCCATCCTTCCTGCAGTTATTCATCATCACTTTCATTTAATTGTGTTGGATCTGCTTCACTGTCAAGGTCATTATCAAGAAAATCCCACTGTCAAGGGAAAGGGTGGCTTGGAAACTAGGTAGCACAAGAGAAAAACTAGCTTTTAGGTTTTTGAGGAATAAATGTGATACAGATTAAAAGAGCTGCTATGTCCATGTATAGGACTGTCAAAAAAACCCTACAAATACAATTAATGCCACCATGTAAGCTTCACTGTAATCTTAAGGCATTAACTTAACCTTAACTTTAACTCTCTGGAGTACTGGTATGGGGTGTTTCTGAAATGTTCCACAGAAAGCATCTTTCTCAGCCCTGCAAAAGCAAGGCAGGAAACAAAGGTACTCTTGCTGCCCAGTGCTCTGTGGAATAGGTGAATTTTCTTTTACCTCTATCACAAGGAAGAGCCTTTACTTCAATGACTTCAGTGTCTTCGTTCATTCACTCTCAATCACCTTAAAATGAATTAACACTGCTGCCTTGTATCTCTGCCTTCCAGCTTCCTCAAGCACTAGGAGGGAATGCATACACCTTTGGAAACTATTTTAGCCTCAAAAGAGACCCATGTTTCTCCTCTGCTATTTATACATTATTTCCCCTTGAAGAAATCTCCAATTTGTTCTGATTTTCATCCACACTGATGTGATTTCCTTCTTATGGATGTATCCTCAACCTCTTCCAATCATTTTGCTTGACATAGAACTGAGGTAAACAGAGGCATTAATTAGTATAATGGCATGTCCTCACTAGTGCTATCAGGATCAGAATTTCATGTCATGTGACAAATAGTTGTCCTGTGCATTCTGTTCTCAACATTCAAGGTCTGAATAAAGTAAGTAAGGTTTGAATAAGTAAAAATAGCCAACAATATCCATTAACAGCCTTCAATGAAAACAGTGAGTAATTTGCAAGATGGGCCTACTTTGTAGAACAGGGAGAAATTATGATGTATCACTACTCATACGCTGCTAATAATTTAGCAGGGATTTCTGTTAAAAACATCTTTAGAGTGAAGTTTTCTACACCCAACAAATGTAGGAGGGAAACAGAGTGATGGAACAGAAAAATCCTTTAATTAATTACTTCCATTTAAGCTTAGAGGCAAGAATGGGTCCAGAATCTCTTTCTTTGTTAACAAACTTGAAAAAAAATGCCCTCCCCTGGCAATGCTTAGACTATGTCCCTGACCTTAGTGTTGGAGATAATACCACAAAGGTCATGCCCACTTTAAATCATGCATGCCTAAAACTTCAGAGGGTAGAAGCCCACAGATTTCCGCCCCCAGGAAACATTTAATAGTTACCTGACACTTGGTATACTCTGGTTCATTGCAAAGGCAAATGCATTCTCTTCAAAAAGTAATGTTATGAGTCCCTGGAGAAAAGATGTCTCTGATAGCCATGCTAGAGCAGTAGGCAGAAAGGAGCTAACTCAATCCAAGAAAGGGATCAGGTTATCCTAACCCTCCCTTTAATTTGAAGATGGAATTTTAACAAGTGCTCGTGGGAGCTCCTTCCAGCACAACAATGAACAAGACAGATTGCCAAGGCAGACCAGTGTATAAATATCCAGGCTCAGAACAAAGCACAGACTGTTATGCAAAACCACACAGCAAGAGCAAAAGTAGATTATTAAAAATCAATTTCTCCCTGGGGTCACCTAACTTCCACCCAGATACTTCTTCCAAAGTATTTCTAGGTCACTGGGAAACTGTCTGGTGCTGAGAATGAGATACAATCAGAACAACTTTCCACTGTCACTACCAAAGGAGTTGCTTGTTATTCTGATGTAATAGAAGTCAGGTACAGCAATTTTATATAGAAAAATCCATTAAAGAGTACGTGGCTGCATGTTCTACAGGTGTATGCTCTGGTCCAACCAAATTTTTCTTAAATTACAAACTTGGTTTGTAACCAGTAGGTTTCTGCATTAATTTATTACAACTTGAAAAGCCATAGCACTGAAAGAGAGGGGATCACAGAGACAATGAGATATCTTCCCTCTAACCGTGAAGCCCTGCATATTTGCTTGTGGCAGATGGCATCTGAAAGAAATTCACAATCTGAAGGTTGTTCCCAAAATGCATGCATCCAGAACTACCATCTACTACCACAAGCTACTACCCTGACTTGCCTTAGTGTCAAAGAGAGCTGCGCCTCCACTCGGGCACTGGCTTCTCTTCTGGGTACAGGTAAGTCCTGGTGGGTTTATGTTATGGGCTAGAAACAAGATATGACATCTGACTCAGTCCTCCTATTCTGGCTGACATCAGTATAGCTGGGTACAAGAGAACTGTACCTGTTTTGGCATGATCCCTGGGATGCTTTCCTTGGCATGTTCTGGGATGTAGAGTAATTTCAGGTGCTCATCATCAGAAAGAGCTTGCAAGTTGGCGGTCACCTTCCTGGCCAGCTCCTCTTCCGTATTAATCCTTTTATAACTGTCTTTGTTGATGTTCTTGGTGAGGTCGGATGCTATAACAGTCCCAATGTCCATGAAGGCATAATTATCTGCCACAAGCTTGCCTACTGTTTGCAGTGTCTGTGGCACCTGGGCACGCAGGCTGGCAATGTGCTGAGCTACAGCCATGGCTTCACTGGCCTGGATGGTGATGTGTGGCTCCACCCCAGACACACTCCATAATTTGCCAGTGACTGGGCTGAGCACCACTTGGCTGGGGATGGAGGCATACAGGGAACTGTTACCAACACGATAAATACCCACTGAGAGGGAACCACCTACTGTGGGCTCACCAATAACTGTGGCCCGGTGTAGATCTTTCATAGAACGAGTGAAAGCTTCAGCTGCTGAGCCACTCATATGGCTTGTTAGGATGTAGATGTCCTTGAGGGAGCCATATCTCTTGCCTGTGACTTGGGGGAGAGTCCACACCTCTGTGCTGCGGGAGGTACTACGATCGAAGACAGTGTAGAGGTGCTGCCGAGGCTCAGGCTCAAAGAAATAAGAACAAAGTATTGGGATGGCAGTGGAGTAGCCACCTGTGTTGTACCTCATGTCAATAATCATGGCATCTGTGTCCACCAGCTTGTTCCATACCATCTGCACGAGCTGGGGCCCAATGGCCTTCACTGTTTCTGCCTCTGCCATCATATCAAAGCGAAGGTAGCCCAGGTTGCCTGGCAATACCTCAATTTTGAAGAGTGCCTCAATGATGTAGCTCAGCTCCTCAGGGCTGGGAATCATGTTGGGAAACTGTTCTTCTGGTGTTGGTTCCACATGGCTGTGGAACACATGAAGCCGATGGTCCCCTGAAGCCTCCTGCAAGTCACTGGTAAGCTGGGAAGCCAATGTCTCAAAGTCTACAGCTGATCGATAACCTCCTTGGTCCCGTTTGGTGCTGAGCATGGCACTGGCCTTACCAGCCACTTCCGGGATAGCATAGTGAGCCTCTAGGAGTTGCCCAGCACTCTCCAAAAGTGCTCCCATGTTCTTGTGGAAAGCTAGCACCTCTTCAGCCTTCTCCAGTGCATCCTCAGCCAACACTATGGCATCAGGCACAACTCCTCCGCCCATCCAGCTTTCCCCATGGTTGTCAATGAAGGTGATAACAGGAACTGTGATAGTTAGGCCATGGGTTATTCCCTGCTCAGGCTGCAGCAGAGGGAAGGTACGGGTGTGTGAGAGGCTTCCTGCTGTGATCTCACCAATCAGTGTGGCTCGGCCCAGGGACTGCATGAGGTAAGCAAACTCCTCAGCAGCTGTAGCAGTGTGGTGGCTGGTGAGCAAGTAGATGCCACGCTGAGCCCCATAGGGCTGGCCCAGCAGTTCTGCCTGGCTGTTGTGCTCCTGTGTGTGGTTGGTGCGCCTGTCATAGGTTGTGAAGAGATGAACAGGGCCAGCAGCAGGATCTTGGAAATAGGAGAGTAGCACAGGTACAGCAGAGGAGGAAGGGCCCCCAGGGTTGTAACGTAGGTCCATGATCAAATTCTCTGTATTTTGGAGGGGCTCCCACACCTTGTGGACAATGTAAGGTCCCAGCTTAGCAAGCACAGAGGCATCTGCAAACTCATCAAAGCGCATGTAGCCAACATTGCCTGGCAACACTGACACCTTGAAGACAGTATCCACCAAAGCATGCAGCAGTTGCTCATTGTCAGGTAAGTTGTCTGCCACTGCAATTGGCTTCTCAGCAGGGGGGGCAGCAGCTTCACCTGGCATCATGACTCGTACCAACAGGCGGGGGTCTTCAGATAAGGTCTGCATCTCAGTGTTGAGCTTGGTGGCCAGGTCCTCTGCTGACTGCACAGAAGAGAAGTCAGAGGTGACGAGATGCCGCAGCAGCGGTGGCACCCGCTCCACTAAGCTGTAATAGTCCTTTAATATGTTTGTGAGGTGGCTTAAGGTGCCAGGCACTGCTCTGCGCACTGCCAGAATCTCCAGGGATTTCTTCAAGGCTTGCTCTGCCTCCGTAGTCACACATGGCATCACCCCACTCACCTCCCAGCTCTGTCCACCCCCACTCAAGGGGCTCACAGATCGTGACACGGGAACCATCATATAGAAATTGGAGGGGCCAATACGCAGCTTCTGGATGTCCAGTGAGCCCCCAGCTGTCTTCTCCCCGACAGTGATAGCCCTGTTCATGTGCTTGAGGATGTAAGCCACATCTTCAGCCACTCCTGTGGTGTGGCGGCTGATCAAAACAATGACATCCTTGTCCTTGCTGTACCTCTCTCCCAACACCTTTGGCAGTGTCCATATCTCTGTGGTGGTGTTGGAGGGCCGATTGTATACAGTCTCAACATGCAGCATCTTGTTTGCTTCATGCAAGTATGAGATGATGAAGGGGAGGCCAGAAATCTGTCCCCCAGTGCTGTGACGAAGATCTATCACCAGGGCAGATGTCTCTATCAGCGTCTTCCACACCTTGTCCACCAGAAAAGCTCCAACCTTCTGCAAAACTTCTTGTCCCATGATATAATCAATCCTCAGGTAGCCAACATTGCCCTCCAGCTTGTCATATGTGACCACATGCTCAATAAGACTCAGGAGTTGTTCACGAGTGGGGGCAGCCTCAGCTTCTTGTTTGGGATCTGCATGCAGGGATGGCTCATAGGAAATCACCAGTCGTGGGTCATTCAGAGCACCCTGCACTCCAGCTGTCAAGACACTGGCCAGCATTTTTGGATCTGAGATGTCCAAGATCTCCCCACTCTTGATTGCTTGTTCAATGGCTTCTTGCATTCCCACTAGGTTTTCAGGATAGCAGTAGTTATTCAGAAGGACTTTAGCCATATCCAGCACTAGAGTTGGCTGAAAGATTTCCTCCGAAGATATGCTGCACATGATCAGTGCTGAAAACAGGAAGAAATGTGTCATGATCATTTTGCCTTTGTATGGCATGGAAAAGAAGGAAAGAAGTCAGACGCTCTTATTGATCAAGATGAACTTAGCTCTCTGATGACTGTGAATCACACTGAAATCCCTGTGTTGAATCCAGGTGCACTGAACAGATAAAAATCTTTTATCTGCATTAAACCTTTAATCTCATTAAAATGGAGTGCATCATCCGAAGTGCACCAATAGATGAAGTTCAGCTCCTTACTACTTCACAGCCCCCTTATGAAACAGTAATAAATTTCAATCATCAAGTAAGATCTTTCTGGCAGTTAATTGTTTTGAAAAGGTAATGCATTGCCTGTTATAAACTGGTCCTGGCTTATCCTGACTGTGGATTGCTTAAATACAAAACTTTGATTTTTAGCAAAATTAGAACAGCTGTCATCCAGTCCTTTACAATTATTTATGAAAAGCTTATACCAGGAGATTCTTCAGTAGCTTAGTTGTATCAATATTTAATATTTTTTCAAAAGTTGTTGACAATACATTGTCTTTGGTGTTTTTCAGTCTGAACTGCAAAGGACTGTTCTTACATTCTATGACTAAGGGCTCCAAACAAGGAACTCCAGACATTTAGAACAGCTCATAAAATCCAAGGTAATGACAGCCTGTTAATTTCTGTGCTGAGAATTGCCAGCATTTTAAACAGGACTTTGAAATACATTTGCCTCAACATAATACAGCTAAATCTGAGGTGACTTTAATCTTCATAATTTGTACTCAATTAGGATTTACTTGTAATACCATTGAGTAACATATGGTCATGTCTGATGACAGCTCCCAGCCAATAGACTTTAGGCTCAACATACCAAAATAGAACATGGGGGGTTGTTTTCTTCTGCTCACAATGTATTTGAGACCCTATTGTATTAAGAGTTTGAAAGAGGATCAGAATATGCGGGACGCAGCTGTAGGCTGTACCCATGTGAGTTGTCAACATTCAGAGCTCCAGTATGACATGCCAAAGACACACAAGAACAGATTCTTGGCTTTAAGTCTGAAATAAGTTGCTACCCCAGCCATTCTGCTTGCTGGAGGTAGCTGCAAGAATAGACTAGGGAATCTGGGAAGAGGATGTTTTTGTATTGCTTTCAAAATGTCACTTGTTGCTACACATGAATACATGTGGCGGAAAGAGTCTAAAGATGGTCTACCCTGTCTAGGTGCACTCTGTTGGTGTTCACGTGTTGAGTGTCATGAGAGAAGCCTGCCACTCATATGAGCAAAGCTTAGTGCAGTCCTCTTTCTGGGTCATTCAGCTGCAGTAATAAAGGAGTTTTGTGAAGTTCCTTCCTCTAACATGTCCGTATAGGAATAGCCTCATCTATATATGCAAGTACTATTTCATCCCATGGTTGATTTGTATCTCTGTGTATGTAAATGTACAACTGTAAATCCATCAAAGGGAACCATTAAATTGTTCTAAGAGTCCACTAGAGAAAGGACTGCTCAACGGCAAAAGCTGTAAAACTTGATCTTATAATCACAGGTGTATCTGGCTACCAGGCTGTGCTGTCATCTGGTAAAAACTAAACCCTAGTTTAAAAAATGTTGCCATTTCCCTTGTCAAAGGGGAAGCCTAGGATATAGTTGAAATTGTTGTTGATAATGTATAAATAAGTAGTTAAGCTTCAAGTGTGCCACAGCAACCTTCTGTGTGCCTCATTGGTAGAGAAGCAGTGAGATTCAGATCTGTTGTATCTTCTTAATTTCAGGGGGGCTGTTCTATATTATGACAATGTGTGACATCCATTACAGACCTAACTCCAGGGCATTATCACCAGTTTGAATTGTTCTTCTTGCTTTCTTCCTGCAAAGAATAATCCAGCATTCTAGGACAAAGGTAGCTGAAACAAAAACTCCCCAGCATAACCACACTTGGTCCAGAAATTGACTTTTGAGTTACAGGATTTATTGCCCATGCTGCATTAATTCCTTGTGTGGCCAACACAGTGGACAGGACCTTGGGCAAATTGATTTCTGTTACTTGTCTAACCCACGGCTCTTCTGTCTGTCTAGCTTGGAAATTTTTTGGGGGCAAGGAATCTCTCTTTTGCTACATTAATATCTACCACATACCCTAACTTTACTTCCAACATCTGACAGTGTCTCTAAATGCCATTACCACAGGAATAATTGCACACACTGCAGTGTACGCTAAGACAATCAATTCAATAGACAAGATATTGTACTTCATAAATCCCCAACTTAATTCTTAAGCACCACATGCTCTGTGCACTGACTAAGGTAGGGGATGTCTGAAATAAAAACATTACGAGCTATAGTTGTGTAATTAATGCATATGACCAAGAGGGGCATGATGCATAGATAATCTTAATTCTGACATCTCCCACTTTGGAGTGCTTAATATTTTAATGTTAGTTTAGTATTAGCAATTTTTGTGTACTCCAACAGCTTTCAATTAACTTGAAAGGGAAGATATAGACTAATTTTGTTATGATGGAAATAAAGCATAAAAATAAAGAAAACATATGTATGATCCAAAACAATGAAGTAAAAATGTGTAAACATGGAAGAGTTAGATATTTTGCCTGCTGGGCTAGGGGGTTGGGTTGTTCCATGGGTCTCCTTTTTTTCTTCCTTTCTTTTACTTCTGCTGGGTGCTGGAGGAGGGCATGCCCAGGAGCCAAGGAGCAGGGTTACAAAATGGATCCATTGTGACAGCAATTGGGAAAAAAAGTACAGTAATCCATGTCCCTAAGAATATGTCAGGATGGATCTCTATTTCTGTCTGTCTGTACAGCAGCTTTAAGCATGCAGCTTTCTAACCCAGAAAAAAGAATGACATTGCATGTTTATGGAGTACACAGTACTTTCTTTTTTAATCCTTCAGTACATAGTACATAATGGACACATATTTATATGAAACTATTTAATAAGTATGGGATAGTGGTGGAAATAAGGTTAAATTATTTACCATAAAAATTAGAGCAATTAATATTTTCTGGATTTCTTGAAAGTAATTTCATTCTGCTGTTTAAATCACAGCCAATCATTAAAAAACCCTTATTTTTTTAGGAAGGCCTTTTTTTCCACTGAATTCTTCTCTGCCACTTTCTGCTTTTAGAATAGAAATTAATATGACTTGAAATGACAAAGCACTACTCAAATTACCTGTTTCAACTTGCTGTGCAAAAGGTGTTAGGTTATTACAGATGTTATATACAAGGTGTTAACAGTCATCTCATCTTATTTTAAATGTAACAGACATAGATGAATTGCCATGAAGATCATACTCAGAAAGGAGACAGTTACAGACAGTAACTGAGCATTTTTGATCAGGATATGTGTCAGACAATTACCTTCCATATCTAAATGAGTTCTATATATCCACTGCTACACTCATTATATGATAATCTTTTCTCTAGCATTTAAGGAAGTATTTCCACAGATTCACAGTGTTCTTCTCCAGTGAGGACTTATCTAGAGGTTAAAAGTAATGAAATAGCCCTTTGGTGCCTGTGTTTGTTATAAAATCATAAGATTAAAAAAAGAATTTTTCTCACTTTTAACATTTATTGTGTGTTTTATTGTGTTCTAAACATCTTTATATCAGAAGGGCTAGAAACTGTAGCTGAGGTTTTTATGAAGCTAGGGTTTTGAGGAACATATACAGGATTGTGATTAGTTTTACCCAGTGAAAACCAAGATATGGCAACACTCCACAGCTCAATTTATTCCTCAGGTTCAGAGGTATATTCCTCCTCTTACTTTATCACTAGCACACAGAAGAAAAACTAGCTTCATAATACAAATGTAAAGTAAATGCCTTCCCCAACATGCATGACTTAAAAAGCTAGGACAGTGGAAAAAAGGATTTTTCCACACTGGATCTGTTCAGTGATCTATTTCACTTGCCTTGAATTCAACATGACAGGTATCACCCACTGCCGCCTTGGTAATTCTTTATAGATGGTGTTAGAAGATAAGAATCCTTCCTTATGTGGTCTGGATACTTCAGGCTTTGGAGAATGACTATTTGCTAACTCATTTCTTGATACATATAGCTTAAATATTTATCAAACATGTTGTTTAATGCAAGTGTGCTCATTGAACTCTAGTACCTAGATCCCAAATGTAAATGTATCATCAATTTTAATTTCTAATATAACCCAAGCCAAATTCCTATTTTGATTTTAGTTTTGAGCTGAACTCAATAGCTCAGGCCTAGCTCTAGGTTTTATAACTCATAAAACTTTATGATCCTTTAAAATCTGTCCACAGGTATTTAATTTTCTGACTTCCTATGCATATGAACTTCCCACATACTCTGAGAGGAGGTATTTTCTTTTCTCTGTCCCAGACTAGTCTGCGTGCACAGTCTGCATCACTCAGATGACATGTTAAAAAGCTTCCACAAGAGCGAGAGTAAATGTTTTGCTATATATTTTTTGCTTTATATATTTTGCTCCAGTACTCCCTGGTTCTGATCCGTGGCTGATCTCACCATTCCCTCATCAGGCCCATATAGACCATTTGGTCACTGATAAACCGCAGTAGCACAAGGTTCATTTGAAGGTGGCAGCACGAACAGTTTTTTCACTGGCAGAAATGCCAACAGAATAAAGGTGGAATTTCGAAATAAACTACTTTTGGTTTTAGTAGAGCCTTCTAATACAGCCATATTTTAAATTATATGTAAGGACTAGAAGTAATGTAAAGGTGATATTTGGCTCCTAAATACTGAGAGACAGGGTTTATTAGCTCAAGCACAAGACTATGCTAATTGAATATTTAATGCTTCCAGGACTTTGGTAAGTATTTCTAGACAAACCTCCACTGCCTTTTATAGATGTACAAGTCTGGGTCAGTGCTACTTCATGGCTGTCTGCGACAGGTATGACTGGATTGCATAGGTATGGTCTAAGACTGTCTTTTCTGTTCTGTTCTTGTACTGTTTGGTACAAAGGGAACCTTGTCCCTGAGCAGGCTTTCCAGGCCCCTTGGTAATACAAATAATGAATAATATCACCCTTAGATTCTTTTATAATTCCCATGCCAAAAGAAGTAATGTTAGGTTTTTGTCCCTAAGTCGTTCAGTTCTTATGCTGTACAAACCTGTATAAAATTAAAATTAAAGCTGTTGGCAGTTTTCTTTCACATTTTTTAAAATATTTAAAGCTTTCTGTTTTATGAAAATGGAAATAGCACTTCAATTGAGTTCTTTAATGATTAAATTTGTAATAGGAAAAACTTAAATCCAAAATGTGTTGGATTTTGAATTTCTTCTGTTAATATTCCTTTTCCCTTCCCTTCCCTTCCCTTCCCTTCCCTTCCCTTCCCTCTTTTTACAGGGACCATGAGTGAGAAAAGGGGAAAAAAAAGGATGAGAAGACAATTCATATTTTTCTTGAAAGACTGAGGGGGGGTAGAAAATCTATATTCCCATTTTGAAACCTCTCTAATTTCAGCTGGGAGCAGGTGGAGGGTCATCACAGCTCACAGAGCACAGCTGTGATAAACTCACATTGACCAACGCTGCTGAACAGATGAAGTGCCATATTCTAGGTAAGCAGAAGATTCAGGAGGATTTCAGGAAAATGCACTGCAGCTATCCGACCTGAACTAATTCAGAAACATAGTTTTGAATTTTGGCAAGTAATTTTTCAACAAAAAGGGGAAATAGTTGTACAGTCCTTGGAGAATTGGTACATTATATGTTTGCATTATGTTGTCTGTATCCTCTAGATCCTACATTTCTGATAGATTTACATGTTTGTTCAGCATGCTTTGCCAGAGTGAGCTGATAATAAATGGTGAATATTAAATACCACACCAAGAGCCCTTCTGTCCTGAGGTTATTATTTGAAACAGTGAGAGCTCAGTCATCTGTGGTGGCCTCTGTTTAGTGGCCAAGCACTGTGAATGGCTGCCACCAAATGGATGCAATTCCTACCAGACTGTGCTGCTGCGGGCCTGACACCTCTGATGACTGGTCAAACATACCCTAGTGCTGTTGTCTGCCATGCTGACGTAGGATGGAAGTGCCCAGCACGTCCTGGCAGACCAGCTGTTGGCATCTTAAGCTATCTAGCTTGTTGTAAAGAACTAGGTTTCTCCCCTGTTGCTGGATTGGAAGTTTTGGTTGCGGGCCCAGTACCAAGGCCCAGGCTGCCGGCACATTGCTCGCTCAGCTCTTCTGGTGCGCTGGGCCAAGGTCAAGGCTTTTGTGAGGGCTTCATGCGGGTCTGCTGGGCACCGGCCAAACCATACGCCTCGCTGAGGGGACCGACTCAGGGAGTCCCATTGTCCAGGGCTACACTGAAGCCATTCTCCTGTGAGGCTTTTAGCCGAATTATGACTGGTGGTCCAGCAGAAGCTTTAAGGGAGAGGCCAAAAAAGAAACAGGAGTAGCTCTGAGGCAGCTCAGAGGGATGACATTCCTGAGGCAGCCTGGAGGCAGCAGCCAGTGCAGACGTGGCAGTGGGGCAGCTCGGAGACACGGAGAGGGCAACAAAAGGCTGTGGGCAGCCCAAAGGGTAGACGGCAGGAGGCACCGTTAAGCTGAGATTGTAAAGTACCCTGTGAGGGAGACTAAAAAAAGTGCGAAGACGGCTGAGGAGTAACAGAGCTGGCGCAGAAGCACCACGCAGCCTGAAGATGGCGCCGAGGCAGCACGGCGGCCCCTCCTAGCCCGGCGATGACACTGAGGAGAGGCCGAAGATGGCCCTGAGGCGGGTTGTAGCCCTCGGTCAGCCCCGGCGTGGCACTGAGGAGATCTGCACCTCAGGCACCTGCAGTTAGAGCCTCCCACCCTGCAGATGGCCGAGCAGAGCTCTTTGAGCCCCTCCCTGTCTAGAGACTTCAGAGGGTCCTGCCCTGCTGTTCTCTCTGCTAAACACACAACAAATGGTACATTGGGGAGTTAACACAGAGAGAAGGGAGGCGGTTAGCAGTCAGCTCCAGTGTTCCCTTCTGTACCCTTCAGCTCTTCTTTGCAGTAACAAGCTTCGATTCAGTGCTGATACAGAGCAAGGTGCTGGTACCTCCTGGAGCTCACAGTGTATGCCTATGTGGACTGACATGGTACATGGCCATGCACCTACGTGCATTACCTACGTGGTAACGGCCAGGCTCTGAGAAAGCTGGAGAGAAGAATGAGCTGTGGGCTTGGAGCAGCATTGTGTTAGAGCATAATTTGGTCTGAAATGATAAGCCTCCTTGAGAGGCAGTCTAAAACCTATTATTCTGAATATCAGGAATTGGCAATTCTAGCTTAACATTTCTGTATTGTCAGGATCTTTGCAGTATAAAGGTATCGGAGCAGATACCAGCTGAACACCTCCAGATTCCCATGAGGCCACTGCCTCTTCACCTGTAGAAAAGAATAGTGAAAATGGAGATCTTTTGGACTTCTAGTGATTGCTGGTGGGGTGTTGTTAAGTACTAAGTTGCATCTGCTGTTCTTCTGTATTGCGACATGGCACAGAGTGGATGAGATCAGAGGACATCGTGCCTGCTGTGTACACAGACAAGGTGAGAGGCTATGTAAAAATAGCAGCAGCTGTAACTCCTGAGCAGCTTCCACCAGCTTACCATGTTTATTAAGACTGGTGTGCTATAGGGTAGCCTTAAAATTGGCTGTGGAGTCAGCTGTTGATTCTGATGTTAGAGGGCTCTTAACACAGTTAATGGGGCTGAGTACGAGGGCGTGCTCCAGCCACGTGCTTGTGTTAAACAACTAAGTTTTAATTTTAACTGTACATCTGCTGAACAGCGCTCAAGGCCCAACCTGCTTCGTAGTAGCAGCAAGCTGCTGGTCGATGTTCAGAATCCAGTGATGGGAGGGGATTTTCTCTGTCTGATGGGGCCCAGCTTGAAGCAGGGGGCAAGGTGCTTTGCCTGCTCTTTGCAACCTGTATACTCCAGCACATCTTGGACACCTGGCTGATTTGTTACATCCCAAAGCAGTTGAAACATGAGGGAACTCAAGCAATTCTTTAAAATCAGATGTTCAAAACCGCATAAATCAAGCTGTTGAATTTACAGTGTAAAACCAAACATTAATTTGACACACTTTAGCCGTGCTGTAGATAGCATCTGTAGTCACTACTGGGTTCTCATTTCTTCTTAACCCTGATCATCACCCTATGGAAAGATTCATGTTTTATTTTAGTTCTGTACCAACCAAAATGTTAAGCCTGTGGGAATGGAATCATTAAAGCTGTCTGGAAGAGCAATTGATTTTTTTGGCTGAAATACAAAAGTGACTTCTAGTACAGTTTTGGGACGGGATCTGTAGAGCTTCTCTGGAATACTGATAGCATAGCTAAGATTGGAGTTTTGGAGCCAAAAATGGCTTTGGGTCTTCCTCCCCCCCACCAAGCCCCACCAAGTAAGTTTGGGAAGCAAAGATCAACATTTGACTTCAGAATGTAAAAAAAAAAAAAAAAAAAAAAA